>JAQZBX010021268.1:0-22652 GCA_029593785.1 Cabassous unicinctus
CACACATCAACACTGACCTGACCCTGCTGCAATACAAGATTTAGAACCTACCCTCCCTGCCTTGGCATCCAGAGGACCTCAAATGCTCAGTGCTGGTTTATTGATGGATTAGTCAAACTGACACCATCTGGGATATCTGTATCTAATGGAAGAGATGAAGTAAGACATCCTTTTATGGTCTCTATTTAGGGTAATGCTCTCATTTCTTCAATACTACCTACTATATGAGAAGATACTTATTTCTAGGGGTACCAGGTTTAGTAGGAAAGCATTCAGTAGTCTTTTAAAATTATGTATCAAATTAGCTGTAAAGTTTTCATATGTGTATGTATTGGAACTCAAGTTTTCCATAATTAATGTCAAAGACAAGCTTGCCAAATCTGGACCATCTAATGACATTGTGTATGGGCATTATAGATTTTGAAATTTATTACCTCTTTGATTATTAGCATGATGATTCTTGAAGTGGGTTCTGACTGATATTCCATAACAGGCCATTAGTTAGGCAAGGGAAAATATCTGCACCTTTGCTTGGCTCATTGAACTACTGTGTGCAGGACCCTCGCACCCACTGATAAAGTTTAGTCATGGGATGAAGTATTGTTTCCCTTAATACCAGAAACAATGCAAACATATCTCTTCTTCCCTTCAGGTATTTAATCACTGGTGTAAAGAAATGTCTATCACTGATCTATTAGAGGTAACCACAGAACCATATTCATTTAACTTAGAAGACTCCAAATCACAGATTTCACATATTCTCCTACCCCCCAAAATATAAAATTTCCACCATTGATATCCATAACACAGCCATTATATATGAAATCATTTGCATAAAACCCTAGAACACAAATCCTCACAGAAAAAAAAAGTAATGCAGACAAGATCATCAATTCCTGAAAAAATGATTTACCATGATTTTCCATTGAATACATTGTCCACCATGAATTTTCTAAAAGTCCCACAAGGGTTTTTTTCCCTCTTCATAATAACTTTTCCCTCTCATTGCATGTTTTTGTATTTATTTCTAAAATGAGTTTTCTTTAGTACACCAAAGCATGGCTTTGCCTGAATGAAAGTGCACAGTATTTAAAGATGTAGTGTTTCTCTCCTATGGTGGTCACTCCTTTTATTTAAAGATCAAATCATAAATTAAAGCAATCCCACATTGAGTACAGATATATAATTCTTTGATGTGATTTTTCTTGTTTGTTTATCAGTTAAAGTTGTATATGACGATTCTTGACTTCCATTACATTTATATCGTGATTCCTTCCTTCAAACCATTTATTAAGGGCTTTGATTAAGAGAAGACATTCATGTGGATTCTCCCCAGTATGAACTTCCTTATATTAACTGAAGTAGTACAGATGACTACAGGAAATTCAATATCGATTAGTTTCTTCAGTAAATAAGATATCTGGTGAATTTAAAGGTTATATCTATGGCTGAAGCCTCTTCCATATACAAAATGAGTTCCCTCATTTTGTCTAAGGTAAGAACATTTATTGATGACTTTCTCACATTGATGTCATTCATAGGGATTCTCTCCAGTATTCTCATGTTGTCTAAGTTTAGATAAATTAAGGTTTACTGATATAGATGATATTCTTATGGTTTCTGTCCAGCATGCATTCTCTCATGTTGATTGAGGGAAGAACATTAAGTAAAAGAATTCTCACATAGAAGATATTTGTGGCAGTTTGATATTACTAAGGGATTCCAAAAAGGAGATATTGATTATGTTTTTAAACTGGTCTCTTCCTCTGGGAGTGATACTCTTTGATTGTATTAGATGCAGCTGAGATGTCTTTGATTAAATTATGTTGATTAGGGCTTTGATTCAAACATGTCATTAGGGTAGGCAGGGTTGAGTCCTCCCACCCCATGGTAAGATATATAAATGGATGGTCAACAAAGAACATGCAGAAGTAGATACACAGAGAAAAACACAGAGGAAGAGAGACATCTCATTAGACATGGCAGAGGCCCCAGGAAGAGAAATGATCCTGATAGTCCACAGCTGACCTTGTGAAGAATACAGAGCAGCTGAGCCTGGAAAGAAAACATCTCCAGAGAAAAAGATGAGTTTACGCCAACCTACAGCTGAGGTCAGAAAATGCTGGGACCATGGAGCATGAAGAGGGAAGAGGATAGCTGAACCCTCACATATGTCACCCACCATCATGCTTCACCTTGTGGCAACAGACTTTGGTAAAGAAATACCTTTGAGTTGGAATCTTTAGAGCCTTGTGATTGTAAGCTTCTACCACAAATAAATACCTTTTACAAAAGCCATCTGATTTCTGGTACTTTGCATCAGCACCCATTTAGGCTGACTAATGGCATAAAAGAACTCACTCTGGGGAGAAACCACATGAATGCCATCAATGTGGGAAAGCCTTCAATCTATACTCTCATCCCAGAAATTATGAGAAAACTCACACAAGAGAGAAACCATATATCCCATTTGGGCTGACAAATACAACATTCATGTGACTTCTCTCCAGTGTGAGTTCTCTCATAATATCAAAGTCTAGAACTTTGAATGCTTTCTCAGATAGATGACATTCATAAGGTTTCTTTCTAGAATGAGTTCTAACATGTTGCTTAAAGGAAGAATAAATGAAGGCTTTCCCACATACTTGATATTCATAGGGTTTCTCACCAGTATGAGTTCATTGATGTAATTTAAGGGAATAGGAAATAAAGAATGCTTTCTCACAAAGATGACATTCATAGGCTTTCTCCCCACTGTGAGTTCTCTTATGTTCTCGAAGATGAGAATATTGGCTGAAGCTTTCCCACACAAATGACATTCATGGAGTTTCTCTCCAGCATGGGTTCTCTCATGTTGTTGAAGATTAGTAATTTTACCGAAGGCTTTTCCACATAGATTACATTTATATGGTTTCTCTCTCATGTGGGTTTTCTCATGATCTCTTGGATGAGACTCTAGATTGAAGGCTTTCCCACATTAACGGCATTCATGTGATTTCTCCCCAGATTGTTTTCTATTATGCCAGCTAAGATTAGTACTTTGAAACCTTTCCCATATATATAATATTCAGAAGGTTTCTTTTCATTCTGAGGTCTCTCATATCCTCTAAAATAAAATATTTAATGAATGTTTTTCCACCTAGATGACATTCATGGGGTTTCTCACCAATATGAGTTCCATTCTATTGTGCAAGATCAGAACTTTCCATAAAGGCTTTAGCACTTTTGTGACATTCATATGGTCTACATCTACTGTGAATCTGTTCACTTTAATTACAAGCTGAGTGGTTACTGAGGACTTTTGCAAGAGGCTTGCTAAAATATGTTTTCTTTGACATGTGAATTAATGTATTTTGAGTCACTGTGGGTCTGTGAAAGGTATCTCCTTGCAAATAATTATACTGAAAAGGTGTGGAATCTCTACTATGGGAAAATATGAGAGACTTTAAACAGTTTGTCCATGTGCATAAATATATTCATTTCCCTGCATATGAAATCTAGACTAATCTTACAGTGATAGACTGTAATGAAAATCTTTCCAATATTAGTTTCATATAGCCATTATTCTCCATGCAAAAATATTTTACACATTATAACAATCCAATTGCAGAGCTATATGATCAATTTTAACATCATGATTGTATTTGTCAGCCAAGGATGTGATGATGCAAAGTACAAGAATTTTGTGGGATTTTATAAAGGGTATGTATTTAGGGTAGAAGCTTACACTTACAAGGCCCTAAAGAGTCAAACTCAAGGGTACTTCATCACCAAAGCCTGTTTTCACATGTTGAAGCAAGATGGCAGGCAATCTTTGCAAGGTTTCATCCTCCTCTCTCTCGGCTACAGGCTAGCATAGTGCTTGTTTCTTTCCAAACTTTCTGAGGACTACAAACTGTCAGGCAAAAGCCTCATCTCTCTTCCTGGGGCCATAGGGATAAAGTTCTCTCTTGTGCCATGTCTATGAAGTGGTCTCTCTTTTTCTCTGGGTCTTCTTGAGTGAGGGTTCATTTATATCAGCCCACCAAGGGGTGGGGACTCAAACTTAATTCATGCCCTACTGGGGTGATTGAATAAAAATACTAATCTTAAGATAATTTAATCAATGTCATCTCAGCTGAATGTAATACAATCAAAGGGCATCACACACAGAGGGGAAACACAAAAGTTTACAAACATAATCTTTTTTTGGAATTCATAAATAATATCAGACTGCCAAAATGATGTTTCAAAGTTTATGTACATGAAACATGTTTTTGACATCATCTTTTTATATGAAATTGTATTAAAGTTTTGTATTCAGCTCAATTTTCCCCTAAATTCAAAGTATTACAAAGTTTTGTTATATTAGCTTTTATTCCCAACACACCTTTCAGTTAGTTGTCTGTGCTGAATTCCTAATTTATCCCATTTCCATGTATGTATTTTGAAAACTAGGGTTCACAGAATGAATCTTAACAGACATGAGGCTAGCAGTGTCTTCTGCAGATAGATTGGATGAATAATATTTATCTCATTTCTTGTTTATTAAAGCCACTTTTCCTGTCTATAATAATTGAAAGAATACCATCAATTGTTAAAGTAGCATTAAGAGAAGGAAAATGTTGGAAAGATGTAACTCTTGAGTTTGTTCTCATTCAGTGGGGACCACTGTTGTTGTTGCCTATGGACAAGTTCAAAGAAAGACTGCAAAATCCTTTTTATTCTAAATTAGGGGAAATTATATGTTTCCATTCTGTTTGCTTATTATGGCCAGGGGAGTTTCAGGAAGATGGCATCAGAGTAGCCTAGGCAGGATTTAACTCTATTCCAAAACAAGGAACAAAGGGCAAAAATTGTCCAAGGGACCTGCTTTGGGGATTGCAGACCAATAGAGTGCTGCATGCATTGTCTAGTAGTGATTAGGTACACAGAGACAATGAGCCTAAAAGGAAAACCAGGGATTGCAAGGCCTGTGTCTGGAAAAGACACTGATCCTCTCCCTGTGGGGAGAACAGTCTTGTTAAAACCCAAAGCTGATCAGCAAAAGGAGAGGGTAAAGTACATATTTGCCCCTGGGAAGAGTGAGGGAGCAGTGGAAGGCTGTGTGTGCTTTCTCTTCAGTGTGTTTAAATACCATAGCTCAGTTTAATTCATTTTGAAATAAGGTCCAGTCAGTAGGAATTGAAGGATTCATCTCCCTGGAAAGGTTTGCAAAAGAGCACAATATTATGGCCAGCTGTAAATGTGAAGGAAGACACGGCATCTAAGACAATTAATCACTGATATTCACAAGAAAGTCCTGAATCAATGAAAGGAGTTGAAGGAAAATATGACTGAAGAGATAAAGGATATTAAAATGAAACTGTGAGCATAAACAACAATTTAAAACACTGAAAAATAAAGTAACAGAGTTTATAGGAAGTAGAGACATAATGGATGAGATTAAAAATACATTAGATGCATATAACAGTAGATTTGAATTTGTAGAGGACAAAAAAATGAATTAGAAGACACAGCATCTGAACTTGAAAAGTTAGAAGAACAGAAAGTGAGAAGAATGGGAAAAAATTGAACAGTGACTCAGGGAATTGAATGATAACGTAAAATGCACAACCATACATGTTATAGGTGTCCCAGAAGTAGAAGAGAATGGAAAAGGGGCAGAAAGAATATTTGAAGAAATGACATTAAATTTCCCAATCCTTATGAAAGACATGAATATCAATATTTCAGAAAGAATACATATCCCAAACAAAATAAATCTAAATAACCCTACTGAGTCACCTGCAATTCAGAATGCCAGTTGACAAGATACACAGCAGATTCTGTGAATCTCAATTGAAAATAGTGTATCATTTACAAGGGAACCTCACTAAAACTAAGTGCTGTTATCCCATCAGAAACCATGGAGGTAAGAAGGCAGTGGTATGACATATTTAAGTTACTGAAAGAGGAAAACTGCCAGCCATCAATTCATTAACAGGCAAAGCTGTCATTCAGAAATGAAGGTGAGCTCAAAGTCTTCACAGACAACAAAAATTGAGAGTTCATCAACAAGGGTCTGGATTTACAAGAGATACTAAAGAAAGTAAGGCAGCCTGAAAGGAAAAGGCAAGATCAAGAGGCTTGGAGAAGAGTGTACAAATGAAGACTCTAAATAAGGCAAACTAAAAGGTTTAAAAGGCATGCAATGGTAAGATATGGCAACAGAAATCCAAAGAATAAATTGGACAAAGTAATGTTGCTTTTACAGTAATGAGGTTGAATGTTAATTGATTGACCTCCATGATAAAAAGACATAGACTGACAGAATGGGTGAAAAATATGAGACATATATTGTTATCTACAACACACTCAAACAACACACTCAAACAAAAGGAAAATATATTTCCCACAAATAGGAACCAAAAAATCTTGAGTAGCAATACTAAATATTGGATAAAATAAAATTTAAATGCAAATCTTTTACAAGAGATGGAGAATGTCACTATATATTAATAAAAGGGACAAATCACCAAGATGAAATAACAATATATTGTTTTTCAGCTACCCAAATTGCTCCAAAATTTGTGAAGAACCACTTGCAAACTTGAAGGGAGAAATAGAAGTCTAAACAATAATAGTTGGACACTTCAAAACACCACTCTCAGCATTGGATAGAGCATCTCGACAGAGGATTAAAAAAGAGTTTGAATAATATGATAAATGAACAAGATCTAACACACAGTTATAGAATATTACATCCCAAAACAGCAGGGATAAATTCTTCTAAATTGCTCAGGGAACTTTTCCAAGGAAAGACTATATGTTGGGTCATAAAGTCTTATCTCAAGAAATTTTAAAAAGATTGAAATTATAAAATCTGTTTCTATGATAATAATGGAATAAAGCTGGAAATAAATTGGCAGAAAAACTGAAAATTCAAAAATATATTCATATTAAATGACAAACTCTTAAATAATCAGGGAGTCAAAGATGAAATTGCAAGATAAATTGGTAAATATCTTCTGAAGAAAGGAACACAGCATATAAAAATTTATGGGATACAGAGAAGGGAGTGCTGAGTGGAATATGTATATACGTCAATGCTTATTAAAACACAAGAAAGAGCTAAAATGTAAGATGTAACTGCACACTGGAAGAACTAGAAAAAGGAACAGCAAATTAATACCAAAGCAAGCAGATGGAAAGAAACAATAAAATACAGAGCAGAAAAAGTTGAAATGGATAATAAAAATCAATAATGAAATTTAACAGAACCAAAAGTTGGGTCCTCAGAAAGATCAACACATAGACACTTAGATTGAATAACAAATAAAAAAAGGGAGAAGATGCAAATAAATAAAATCAGAAATAATATGGGGAATTACCACTGACATCTTAGAGAAAAAAAGATTATGAGGATACTATGAACAACTGTATACCAATACACCAGACAACATTGAGGAGATGTACAAATTCCTGAAAACACACAAACAACCCACACTGACCATATAAGAAACAGAAGACCTGAACAAATAAAGAAATTGAACATTATCAAACGCCCACCAAATGAAAAACAAAAGTCCAGATGTCTTCAGGTGAGAGTTCTACCTATCAAAAAATATTTAATATCAATGTTGATCAAAACCTTCCAAAGTTTGAAAAGAAGGAATCCTATCAAAATCATTCTATGAAGCCATAACCCTAATAACAAAGGAAAATAAAAATATTATGAAAGAAATAATATTATAGAACAATTCTCTAATGAATATTGATGCAAAACCACTTAGCAAAATATTTGCTAAATGAATCCAAAAGCATATTAAAATAATTATACACCATGATCAAGTGGGTTTTATATTAAGCATACAAGGGTGGTTCAACACTAGAAAATCTATCAATGTAATACACCATATTAGTAAATTGAAGAGAAATCACATGATCATCTCCACAGATGCAAGAAAGACATTTGACAAAATACAGCATCCTTTGTTGTTTTAAAAGAAAAAACTTTTCAAAAGATAGGAGCAGAAGGAAAATTTCTCACCAGGATAAAGTACATATATGAAAAACCTACAGTTACCATTGCAGTCAAGGTGAAATATTGAGAGCTTTCCAACTGAAATAACAAGACAAGGTTGATCACTGTCTCCACTGTTATTTAATAAGGTGCTAAACTTTCCTGGGGCCCTGAAGTGATTCTGGAATTGAGGGGAACTCATGATTCTGAGCACCAGGAGTAGAGGTGGCCAGACAACCTTAGGGAGGTATGTCTGGGTGGATTACCCAACCCCCAAAGTGTCCCCAAATTGCCATTTTAATTAGGCAAGAGAAAGGAATAAAAGCCACCCAAATAGGAAAGGAAAGGAAGAAGTAACATTTTGCTATTTGCTGTTGATATGATCCTACACCAATAAAATGCTGAAAATTACAGAACAAAAATACTCAAACTAATAGATGACTTCAGCAGAGTGGCGGGAAACAAGATTAATATGCAAATATCAATAGTGTTCGTGTACACTACTAATGAGAAAATTGAGGAGGAATTCAGAAGTATATATTCATTTAGATCTTCTTTGGTTATTTTTAGCAATGTTTTGTAGTTTTCTGAATACAGATCATTTATGTCCTTGCTTACATTTATTCCTAGATATTTGATTTTTTACTCACTATTTTAAATGGAATGCATATTCATGGATTGGAAGTCTAAATATCATTAAGATGTCAATTATACCCAAATTAATTTACAGTTTTAATACAACCCTGATAAAAATTCCAAAAGCCTTTTGGTAAAATTGCAAAATAAAATTATCAAATTTATCTGGAAGGGTAAAGGACAATAAGCTGCCAAAAAATACCTTTAAAAAAGAATGATGTTGGAAGACTTTTACTTCCAGAGCTTAAATCATATGACTTTGCTACAATGGTGAAAACAATATGGTACTGACATATACCTCGATTGAACAGTGAAATTTAATTGAGAGTTTAGAAATAGATCCAAATTACAAATGATATAACCATAAAACATTTAGAAGAAAATGTAGGGAAACATCTTCAGGACGTTTTTTAGGTAGAGGTTTCTTAAATCTTTCACCAAATCATGAGCAATGAAAGGAAAAAATTGAAAAATGGGAAATACTCAAAATTAAACACATTTGTGCTTCAAATTGTTTTGTTAAGAAAGATAAAATACTTTCTACTCAATGGGAGAAAATATTTAGAAACCACATATACATTAAGGGTTTGTTTATCATGTTATATACAGAATTCACTCAAAGACAAAAAGACAAGCAACCCAATTTAAAAATGGGAAAAAATACTTGAATAAAGATTTTTGCAAAGAGGAAACACTAATGGCCTAAAAGCACATGAAAATATACTCAATAATATTACCTATTAAGGAAATGAAGATCAAAACCACAATGAGATATCATTTCCTACCTTACATAATGGCCATTTAAAAAAACAAACAAACAAACATTAAAGTACAAGTGCTGGAGAGGATATGGAGAAATGGGAAAAATCCTTCTCTGTTGGTGTGAGGTAAAATGGTGCAGCCTCTGTAGAAGACAGTTTGACATTCCCTTCATAGGCTAATTATAGAGCTGCCTTATGGTCCAGCAATCCCATTACTGGGAATACA
The DNA here is from genome assembly GCA_029593785.1 of Cabassous unicinctus. NCBI lineage: Eukaryota > Metazoa > Chordata > Mammalia > Cingulata > Chlamyphoridae > Cabassous > Cabassous unicinctus. The sequence continues at coordinate 9,608 of JAQZBX010021268.1, forward strand.
TTCAGAAAAACTGCAGGCAGGGATGTGAAAAGATGTGTGCACACCAATGTTCGCAGTGGCATTGTTCACAACTGCTAAAACATAGAAACAAACTAATTGCCTGTCAACTGATGAATGGGTAAACAAATGTAGTATATACATATGATGGAATACTATTCTGTGTAAGAAGAAATAAACTGAGGATCCACATGAAAACATGGATGAACCTTGAGAATATGATCTTGTTTGAAATAAGCTAGAAACAATGGATGAACTTTATATGTTCTCACTAATATTAACTAAATATTATAAGGAAATTTATGGGCCAACCTGTACAATATAGATTAGTAGGAGACAGAATGTGGATGAGAATGGGGAGCTGATCATGTTTAGTAAGTTCAATTGTAAATCCGTGGAAATAGATATAATTTATGCTAATACTTTTTAATGCGTATTTAATAACTAACACTGCTGAATGCATATATGATTGTAGCTGAAATGAGTATTCGAGGGTGGTTAATGTCAATTGATGACAGCCAAAGTATAATCTATGGACTAAATAATATAGTGGTTTTTCTTGTTAGATGATGATTGTGGTTAATAATAGAAATAGAAGAATATTCGTCTATTATAAGGTGGTAAGTATATGTTGATACATGGGAAAATGCAGCTAATGCAATCTATAGAATATAGCTAACAGTAATATTGTAATATTTTTGTAGCAAAAGCAAAGAAGGTAGTATATCAATGCTAAAGGTAAAAAAAAGAACATTGGGTTTAACTTTTTGATATATGAATATGATCAAAGATTTTTCTTCATATTCTTCCTTGAGAAGGAGACCTTGATCATGTCATTATTCAAATCTGTGCTCATTTATTTACGTTTCTTAACCCTGGAGAAACAATTGATTTGTTTTTGGGACAAAATACATGGACCTGGACAGAATTTTAAAATAATGCTTCCATAATTTGTTATGTTGAATTTTTCCTGTTTTATTTTTTGAAGTTGAAATAAAGTTTACTATTTTTAAAAAGAAAACAAAAATAATCCAATAAACATAAGCTCCACCAGAAGTATGTAAATTTTATGTGGAACAGTATATATGTGATTTTTCACTTCAATGTTGTGAAGCCTCAACATGGTCCTTAGAACAAAATACTTATTTCAAAATCATCACTTATTTATCCACTCAAAAAGTATTCATTGAGTTCTCAATCATGACCTGTGTGTTGGAAATTGAGATTCAAGAAAGACATTAACTTGTGGTAAAGATTAAATTCTACTAGGGTGTAAGAGATGTAAGTAAAAAGTTAGGAAAGAAATTTTAGTTCTGCAGTTTTATGTGTTATAAAATAATATAAAATGATATAAATGTATTAAAACCTAAAATATAAAAACATTATATAACCAAATATAAATATAGTACAATATAGAAAAGCTGACCTAGATACTTGAATAAATGAATAGATGATTTATGTAGACCCATAAGGAGATAGTAGATAGGTTAGAAAGATGATAGATAGATAGATAGATAGATAGATAGATAGATAGATAGATAGATAGAGATGGATAAATAGAGATGATGGTTAAATTTTGAGACATTCACCCAATGAGACCAGATGATTGTATTCTCCAGCATCACCTCTCTGAACAGTTTCTCTGGGAAGTGTCTAGCTGGACCCACTCTTCCTGTGTGAAATCTACAGACACATATTTGAAGGTCACTAATTCCTAAAATATTATAAAATTTGGGTTCACACAGGGTCATACTTGCCAATGTCCTAAAGTGTGTTGCAGAAAATGACTGCACTGAGGAATATACTTAATATACTGTGTATATTAAGTTTAATATGTGTGTGGAATTCCAGCCAGATCACTCTCAATGCTGAACTGCCATCAGCCGTTCTGATACACTCATAGACACATATACAATCTGAATACATAATCTCCATTGTAAAGTAATATCACATGACATGTGGTGTGATAGATACCTGGAAATTTGTACCTATTACTTCTTGATGCTGATTATAAAACTTGCAATTTAGCTTTCATAACTAAAACACTTGCTTCCACCAATATCAAGTAATTCTACAGACTCCTTTTAAGAGAAGCACTATCCACATTTAAACAATGAGTATGGTAAGATTATTCTGCTGTATAGATGACCTCATTTTCCTCTCATTCTGTTGTACTGAAAGATGGTCCAAGCATGACCATTTCTGTGGTAGGAGACCTCCTTTTCTCAACTTTTTCCTGGGCTTACAAACTCCAGTTTTCATTGTCTCTCTTGTATCTTCATCTCATCTGTCTGTTAAATATTAAAAGCCCCTTTGTTGCTGGTGGTCTCCCCAAATCTTCAAATATTTTCAGAAAGGCATACATTTTATTCTACCTATTATATGCCTCCTAAACAGCTGAAATTAAGGAAACATACTTTCTATTTTTGCATCCAGTTATAAATTATTGCATCCAAATATAAATTTGAATAAGGTTAATGTACAAATTTGAATTTGGACAACTGGAGAATACAGTGGTAAAGAGAATTTTAGTGTTTCTTTTTTTCAAGTATTTTGAAATATATTCCATGAAACTTTAAACAAATTAAAATTGAGGAATATAAAAAAAGATTCCTCATTTCCTTCTATTTATTATCCTTCTCTTGTACTTCTGGAACAATGCACAACCCTATACCCCAGCACTTGTAACACTGGATTGACTGAATGTACCTGATAAAACCTCAAATTTCCTACTTACTTTAAACTTCTGCTTTTCCAAATCTCTATCACCTCTGTTACTGCATGCATAAGCCAATTTTAGGCACTAACATGATCTGTGTGTGCATTAATTCTTCAATGAGGCTATGGGTTTGGTAAGAAAAAGAAAATATATCACATCTTCCCAGAGACTAGACAGACTTCATGGAAGCTGGAAACAATTGTGATGGGTGCAAGGAGATTATATACTGATCAGTCCTTAATGTACCATAATTGTTCTAGAGACCTGCATAAACTTAATTGAGGCTCAGATCCTTTAATACCTCCTGAATTCACTTGGATTATCCATGCCCATAGTAGAAACCTGATCATCTGCTGGCATAAAGGTGTGAGTTCAGTTAAAGAAGAATTCTCTACTCATCTGTGGTTACATTGTGAATAGCTCAGCTGGCAACTGTCTTCTACTCACAACCAGACAAGGTGTAGACATACAAAGCTGAGAATAAAGAAAGAAGCCACCAGGAACAAATCTTGACCATAAGTCCCAAACCCACCTGTCATGAATCCAAACACTTCACCTGGATGTAACCTCAGCCCAATCAATGAGAACATGAAGTGTGCTCCAAGAGAAATAGGCAGAGGAATTGCTTCTCCCAGGGTCAAAAATTCACAGGTTTTGGCTTCTCTGGCAAATAAATATGATATGAATATCTTCATTGTACATTGTACATTGTACATATTACAGAGAATCTGATACCAAATATCAGCTTTCACTTCTAGTAATGCTTAACTACCAGTGTAATCCATGCGTATTCATTCATTTCATCATATACTTCCTAAGAACAACATTTTTGATGTCAATAGATATCTATTTAACACATCTACCCTCCTAGGAGTTGGCTTTAATTACCTGTGTTGTTCATTACCACATCTGACACAACACATTATTATGCTATTGCTTTAGGTCTAAATGCAGAGTCATGAATCCTAGTGCTATACAATATGCCTGACAAAATGACTACCTCTTAATAATTGAATCATTCTTCCACATTCTGTAATCATTTCACGTCCAATAGTTTTGAATATCACATATTCTCACATTTCACGTTACTTCTACCAGTTTGGATTATCTCATAATAATCAGATGAATGTTATATTTAGGCAAATAGCCTCAGTTTAGCACCATAATCTCTACAATTACTCCTGTATTCATACCCATTAGATAGTCCTCCTTTCTTACTGAAGGGTCATATTACATCTGATTAATTTGAATGTCTCCAATTGAAGTCCTGTCTTCCCTGTTTCTTCAGCAACCATTTTTTTAGTAAAATTGAAATATTTACCAGCAACCTCTCCCTCTTATCAAAATCAAACACCTCATCATTTTAACCCATTATTTCTTGCCTATTTTGAAAGAAAATGTCTCCTATACCTATTTCTACTCTTGTGCCTGATCTCCTTTTCCTCCTTTCACAGTCAAACTGCCTGAGAACATTTCCCCTTTCCTCAAATGCCTCAAGTGGTTGTTACTAATATCACTGACTTCCTCTTAAATAAATCATGCTATCCTCTTGAGTGATCTCCCCGTGACTAATCCAGGATAGGTGTCTCAGTCTATAACTTTAAACAAAGAATAATTGGACCTTTTATGAAATTTATTTTTTCTAGACTTCTATGATATCTCAGTCCCCTGTGTATTCATGCTATTTTAGTCACTCCTTCCTTTTATGTGCTGCATTGCACCCCTCAAACAATATTATTGGAGCATCTCAAGACTCAAACAAAGCCCCATTGCTTTCCCATTCCTATACACTGTCATGACAATCTCACACATTTATTCAATTGATTCAATTTATTCCACTCTTGGCTCTATTCATAGAGGCACAAAAAAATCAAATATAACTCATGACATTATCTCCATCCTCCACTCCTGGAAATATAAAAATTTCTTCACGAAAGGTAACTCTCTGTTTAACTTGGATGTCCATTGAGATAAATATAATCAAGTTATGCCATTTTAACAAACTATTTTCCTTCCATTTCTGTACATTTCAGTTATGACTCCACCAGACATCTAAGGATTTAACTTTAAAACACCACTCAAAACCACACAAATACATTTAAGCCTCGCTATTAACTCAGCACTGACCCCTATATTCATCCTTCATTTCCAGCAGAATCCACTCAAACTCTTTCCCACATCACACTTGTGTTCCTACTACTTCTGTTTGGTCATTTCCTCAGAGATCCCTTCACTAAACCCCAACCTCAGATAACCTTTGCACTTCCTGAAGCCTTTACTACAACTCTACTATTCTTTCAGTACACTCATTGAATTTTTCATTATACATTTCTTTGTTCATTTGTCTGTCTCTCACTCATCTAATTGCATAAACTCTTCCAAGAATGGTAATATTAGGTGAGATTCCCTTTGAAATTTACTAAAGGATCATAAATCCAGAGACATTTTATTTCCACAATAACTTAAACTGGCCTCATAAGGCCTGTAGTCAAATTAAATACATTCTGATTTTCAAAAATTCATTTAAAAATAAATGAGGACCTTCTGCTGGTTAAAATTCTCTCTCTCTTACCAGAACCCATAAAAACTGAGAAATCAAGATACAACCTTAGTGAGTCTGTTTTTACCACACACTGGGGTTCAGAGCTTCTTTCTTTCTATAAAAAAAACACCATTTTAATGAAATGTCTTTTTATGCAGTTGATAAACTAATCAGCCTAATAAACAAATGTTCTACTGACCCAGTGCATGGCATTCTCCAGCACTAAGAAACAGCCAGTCTGGGGGCAATGCTGGCAGAGTTACAGGAGTCCAAAGCAACAATATATTTCCATCTACTTCAGGAGCCTGACCAGGAGGTATTGCAGATACTTTTCTTGTTTGAAGGGTCATAGTGACTGATTTAGCCAATACCTCAAATGGAAAGACACCATGCCTGGCACTGTGGGCTGGGTTTAAATGCACAAGAGAGTCTGACAACACTGAAGCCATCACTTTTAATTTTTATACACTTTGTAAACACTTTTCTTTCAATTTATAACATACCAAATAAGCAAAACTATTTTTAGTCCTTCACTTCTCACTTTTATATCTTTACCATGATTATATTAACATTTATTGTACTTTACAAGTAGAGGGAAAAAAAAAACTTGCTCAATTGTTTCATGAAAACCTAAGATTTCCAAACGAGTCAACATTATTTTCCCCATACGTCCATCATAATATGCAGATTGAGGTGGCCTCTGACAGGTTTTCTTGTTAAGAAGTTACCTCTTTTTAAATCAATATCAATTCAGATTTCTACTGAAATATAACTTCTTTGAATTAGCCATTTATATTGAAACACTTCAATTTAGAAAATTTTTTACAAACTTCCCAAAACCAATCATAACTACATAGATTAGTTAACACACCTTTAAATAAGCTCATTAAATTAGAGTCAACAACCAATGGAATTTACTTTATCCATTTAAGTCTAATTTACATCACTTATTCTGTTCTGTGTAAACTAGTCATGGGGACATATGCTAATGAGTATACTATGAAGTGGGCAATGAGTATTCTATCACTTATAGTACTCATTATAGTTTCACTGAATCACTTTTCTCTCATGAATTTTAAATTGATTTACCCTGCTTGTGAAGCAACAAATGATTTCTTTATGACAGAAAAGAGATTAACAAGGAAAAATTGACATCATTACAAACTATGGCCTCAACATGAAAGAATCGTGCAACAACTACTTCAAGACCTTTGGCAGTAACTGAGAGTGGCACATAAAACCTTAATTTTTTGATGAAGTACAAATTTTCTAAAGACTTTAAACTTTCCTCCCTCAACCCATGTTATAAAAGGTTTCTTAGAGCCATAAAGAGCCATCAATATGTCAAATACATAGTAGTCGTTATTTGAACATCAGCTATAAAATTGCAAATTCAATGTTTTATAGAGTGCAGTAGCTCCAGAGGTTGAAAAAGAAGAAATGAAATGAAATTACAAAGTACTTATTCTTGTAAAAAAACAAACAAACAAAAAAAACCAAAGTTGATATTGGTGTATATGTATAATTATCTCCCCAAACCCTCAATGTCTACAAATCACAGGTAATAAAAATAAAGACTAGATAAATATTTTTTTTGGAGGCTGACAAGTATTTGCACATACACAAGGTACTTAAAACAGAGATCACTTCCATCTGGATCCTACTCAGGCAAGAGCAAATACAGTGGCAGGAGCAGCGGCAGCATTGGAACAATGGGGAGTAAACTGTAGTCCCAATGCTTTACCCCAGTGGATCTCATTTGTTAGAACAACTTTTAAATGGGGGCTGACATTGTCTGCCAAGAATGCATAGGCCAGCAAACAATGACATCTCTCCTGGGCATCACCAGGCCAGAGGTGTGCACAATTTTTCACCGTTTGTTTGTTTCAGGCAATCTCATAGCAAAGGCGTTTCTGGAACTTCTGCTCCTGCTGCTTCCTGGCAGTGCAACCTCCTTTATTCTGCCATCACAAGGGTTGCCTTTGATGGTTGTGCTGACCTATGGACTCCACAGGTGGGGGCTTAGCAGGAGTTGAGATGGTGAGGAATGATATTCAATTATGTGTGTTTGGTGTTTGAACGTGAAAACTGCTCTCAATGCCCTCTGATGCTCCTGTGTTCTCCTTTAGAGTGCTTATCCAAAGAAGCCCACCATAAGCAGACAGCCATCATGAGATCCCAAACAACCATCCTAGTTGATTCCTTTAAGCAGAACCATTCCCTGGTTTTAGGACAGGAGGAGAACTGGGTAAACAAACAGGCTTTCTGGAAGGAAGAATTCAGGTAAGTTCAGGCAAATCCCCAAATATATGTTTGCTCAAGCAAACACAGCTGCATAATTTTCAGGACTGTGTTTCTAATGCACCCTGTGAATCCAGGCCAGCCAATCAGCAGGTGTTCCCACAGCAGGCACTTTCATCCATAACATTTGAGACAACCCAGTCTCCCACAGCCAGAACTGTTGCATAAAGAGACAAGAAATATTTCTTTACCTTAGCATCCCTTCACACTGTGGTCCCTGTAGCAAATGGCGTATTGAACATTATTCCATTTGATGTAAAACCCTGACATTATTATTTTCCTCTAGGGTGACATTTATATTTCTTCCTTGTCCAATTTTATACTGCTTCTCCCATGGTGTATAACATAGCTCCCTCAAGCTCCTCAGCCATAATTGGAGAAAAGTCAGATTAGCTTCATTTTGCACAACACTTGTCCATTCAGAAGCAATACCTGCTGGACAGAGCATCTGAATCTCCCAAGAACCAACTCCACTTGAGGTGCTTTCAAGAGCAATTTTCACCTTAGCCAGAATTTCCATGAATTTCTTACTCCTGTGTACTCATTACCTTATATTATTTCTAATGTTGGGCACTCAGTTATGATAATGAATAACATAACCCTGATACCACACCATAATACAATGATAGCCATGCTCAGAGAATTAGCTGTATCACATCTTACTCTTCAGGGCACTCTTTGAAATGAAGCTAGCGTTGAGAGGAAGGTTCTTTCTGCTTGTTGGTCCCATCAAGGACTTCCAGTGGCCTGGGTGTAGCTGTGATGTTGGAAGAATTGCAGTGATGAGAAGGTCTAGACTGGATGAAGAAATCTGCAGTTCCCTGAACATCAGATATCCCCCAGAACCCCCTTGGACTACTCTACCCACTGATGTGTTCTGAGTGCAGTGGGGATGAGTTGCTCAGAAACCAAGTTCTAGATAGAGAGCTCAGCTGACATTGTGAACTCCTCTGCTTGGCTTTTGGATTCATTAATCCTTCACTCTGGTTCCAGGGAATTTCTCTGGAGCACGAGGTTTAATTCTCCACAGTTTAGCACCAAAGCAAGAGTAGTCTGGTCTCAGGTTTTGGGAATGACCTCTTCCAACTCCTACAGCATAGGCCCCAGTTTGCTTCATAGCATGTCGAGCAGAGCCTGGAATTATTCATATCTGAGGGGTGGTTCAGCTGGCTCAGGGTCCTGCTCCAGGGAATCCAGATGAAGGAAATGTTGTGCCTTTGCCTGAAATTCTGTGCTCAACAGCCCTTGATCTAAAAGGTAAGATGCCTCCAGATCTTCCTGGTGTTCTTGGGAAGGCAGATGTGATGGCTCTTCAGCTGATTCTGCATGCTGCAGTCACAGCAGTGTCTCAGGGTGCCCCAGCAGCTTAAGCCTCCCTTGGGAGGGTTGCATTCTGCAATCACTGCCTGGAGCTTCTCGCCAAACTACTTCATGGAATGAGATGTGTCTGGCTGGCCCACATCCTACAATTGTTGTTTTTACCTCTCAGGTTGAGTTGGAGGATTGTCTTTGAACTACACCTTGGCCATGCCAGTGGTTTTGGATAGATCCTGACCTTTTCTCAGTTATGGGAGCAGGGAACATGTCTGAGTATTTGAGAACCCTCTTCCCAGTGGTGGTTCTGTTGGCAAGTGAGTCATAAGCATCTGTGGGAGAAGAACATTGTCTCCTCCTTGCACAATCTGGGAGGGCTGGACTTCCAAGACCATGGGTATGGGTCTCAAGCAGCTTGTGAATGGATCCCAAGTAAGATAGGGTGTGACATGAGAAAGAGGAGTGTGTGTAAGAAATTGATTCTCACTGGAAATATTTCAAGGAGGAGATGATCAGAACTGTTGGGGACAATGCATGAGGGGCTTTTCTTCTGCCCAGTAGTCAGGTGGGGCCTCTGATTTGGGGCATCTGTGAAGGAATTCCTGCATCCTCTGGTGCTCTTCTTTGGGTGTCAAACTCTCTGGTTCTGAAACCATAACTAATTGTGGAAAAGAGAGATATGGGCTCAGGGGTCTTCATAGAAAACAACTCCCCTCCTCCTGGACTTTGTGCCAAGCAAATGGGCTATTTCTAATGGGCCCAAATTTGGGCTAGTACAATCGAGAGATAATTGAGGCTTTGAAAAAAATTTTTTTTCAAAGGCAGGAATGGACCCTACATTGCTTGGAGGGAACTCTAGGCCTTTGAGGTTCTGCAAAGCTGTTTCCTTTCTCACTATTCACTGGGGAACCTGGGCCTTCGTATGACATGCAGTTTGCCTGATAAGACATATATTTGGGGATTTGCCTGAACTTACGTGAATTCTTGCTTCTGGAAGGCTGGTAAGAACTTTGCTTAGCCAGTTCTTCTCTGGTCCTAAAACCAGGGAATTGGTTCTGCTCAAAGGCCTCAACCAGGATGGAGGTTTGGGATCTCATGGTGGCTGTCTGTTAACAGCAGGCTTCTTTGCTTAAGCACTCTAAAGGAGAACACAGTAGCAACAAGGGGCATTAAGACCAGTTTTCACCTTCAAAAACGAAACACACACATTTGAATATCATTTCTGATGATCACAACTCTTGTTGAGCCCCCCACCTGGGGAGTCCATAGACCAGTCCAACCCTCAGAGGTAACCCTCATGGTGGCAGAAGAGAAGAGTTGGCACTGCCAAGCAGCATCAGGAGCAGATGGTACAAAGTCTCCCTTGCTACAAAATTGCCTGCAACAACCAAAGAATGTGAAAATGTGCACACCTCTGTCCTGGTGATGCCCAGGACTAGATGTAATTGGTTGCTGTCCTATGCATTCTTCACAGACAATGTCAGCCCACAGTAAAAAAAACCTTGGGACTGCAGTGTACTCACCGTGGTTCCAACACTGCTGCAGCTCCTGCCACTGAGTCTGCTCTTGTCCCGAGCAGGATCCAGATGGCAGAGAGCTCTGCCTTAAGCACTTTGATCTGTAATTCTGGAACCAAATCTAAAGGGCCAAAGAAGATACAATAGTCAGCAACTCACTGTATCCTATCACAATCAACAGCTCTGATAAAGCAAAACAAACTGGGTGGTACATCTGACCCCGGGAAAATATCCTTAAGACAAATGTCATTATGCTTGCAAGTTGCCATGATGGCAAAATATTAAACTAGAATTAAGAAAACCACATAATCTACCCTCAACTCCTCTTTGCATCTGGCTTATGCTCATGCTCAGGGAATCCACACACATTTCCCCCTGTGGGAAGAGACTGTGCTTGGTCTCACAAGCCAGGACATTCTCCCATCCCTCTCTCTCTGTGTCCTTCACTCCTCTCCATCTTGCCATGTCTTATTTTCCTTTGTCTTCCCCTCGCAAGCATTAAGGCTGCCACGAAACAGAATGCCTTTGGATGTGATCTCTAGGTATGTCCTTGAAACTGGGACTTAGGATTGCCCGGGTCAAACTTATGACCAGCTCTTCATTCATGTTTCTGTCCTAGTTAGTTGACCCCAGATTAGACAATTAATAGGGAGTCTCCAAGGGATTCAGATGCCTAGTGTTGAAATGCCTGCCAGAAACATAACCAAGTGCATGCTGTGCTTGGTTCTTCATTACTCGAGTCAGATTAAGAAGGTTCTTTCCATTCACTACTGAGTGTTTGTTTTCCTTGGAAAACTGGATACCTATGAAAAGACTTACATTCTAAAGGACAGCCTATATCTTCTGACCTGCACTTCATGCACAAGCATTGGGCTAAAATGTAATGCCTGTTTACTCATTCAGTTATTGGAAATAGTTTCAGACAGTAATTCAGAAACTTTGGTGGAAATTGGAAACTGAAGTGTCAGTCAAAACCACTGTCACACCAGCCTCCTCCAACATAGTTTCAAGGGCTATGCTTACTTATCATCAATTCTAGTGCACCGTGGGACTCTAGGCCAGCCAATCAGCAGGTGATGCAACAACAGGCACATTCACCAACAGCATTTGAGTCCACCCAGTCTCCCACAGCCAATACTGTTGTCTAAAGAGACAAGAAATAGTTATCTCAGCATTCCCTCACACCCTGGTGCCTGTGGCTATTGGCTCATTGGATATTATGCCATTTGATCTAAGGCCCTGACATCCTTGTTTTGCACCAGGGGGACATTTCTATTTCATCCTTGTCCCCCTTCACACTACTTGTCCCGTAGGGTATAATGTAGTTCTCTCCAGCTCCTCAGCTACAATTGGAGACATGATGATTGTCCATTCAGAAGTAGTTGGTGCAGGACACAGCCTCAAACTCTCCCAAAAAGCAACTTCACTTGAAGCACTACCTGAAAAGATCGAATTTCCATGAATTTCTTACCCATGAGTCCTCATTATGGTATACTCTTCCTCATGCTGTGTGCTCAGTTCCATTAATGAATGACACCATGCCACTAATACAGTGATCCAGGTTTTAAATATTCCAGAGTGTCATCATAAGGTTCACTTAAACCAATCAGGAGAAGGTGCCACAGCCTTCTAGGACTGAGGGAAATTATGCCCAACCTGTATATTTCTGCCATCAGTAAACAGATAGAGTCTTTGTTTGGATTTCATTTTCCACCTTCACAGGGAGATACTCTTGATTGTAATTCCTGTGTAAAAGAGAATTCCTGAAAAATGCTTCACCCAGCTTTCCCAAAACTCTGAATCTGAGAACCCATGAGGTAGAGACCCATGCTTAGCTGAATTTGATCCTCCGGAACGCCAATGTCTTTGGCCAGCTCTTCCCTGGAAGCTAGACCAGGGTAGTGGTTCTGCTGAAAACATGTCTGCAAGGTAGCCATTTGACTGGCATTCAAAATTATCTTCTTTCATTGGGTCTCTCCTCTCAGTGTGCCTGATGAAGAGAAATGGTGAAAGGAGTTGGAAGATTTTAAGAATGGATGAAAATATGGGCTGAGAGCAAGGGCATCTCTTTTACTCTGATATGGGGACTTCCAAATGTGATGACTACTGGTTATTTTTGCATGAGGCATCCTCCTCAAGCCATGTGAATTTAGACACAGGAGGGATACATGTACATAGGAGAAAGTGCACTGAGTATGGATATTGGGATCCTATCCAGAAATTCACAGATAACGTGCAAAATTCAAAGGAAACCCAAGAGGAGGCCAGGGAAAGAAGGAAAAGAAAGGAAAAGAAAAAGTGGAAAGTTTTAAATCAAGAAAAGCCAAACTACTTGGTGCTGAGTGATAAATAGTAGGCTTCCCTAAACTTGCTGTGGAAGACATGAGGTTTTCCCAGGTATGTTTTCTTCCACCCAATGAACTTACCTGAAAACTTTCCCTAGAATAGTCACCTATGGGACTCACGGCTGCCCAGTTCACTTTTACATTCCAGCATCCAATTTACGCTTCCCATCAATCTCCTGACCTAAGTATGAAAGGAAAGCAGCCCCATCCACAAAGTGTGCCTTTCCCATTGCAATGTATACTCTCCTAACCTCTGGAAAATAAGCCAGGCCCTTGGTCTGAACAAAGTACAAAATATCCTTGGAAAATT
>JAQZBX010021269.1:0-32412 GCA_029593785.1 Cabassous unicinctus
TCTCGCTCGCTCTCTTCCCATCTCTTTCGCTTGCTCTCTCCCCATCTCTCTCGCACCCTCTCTCTCGTGCGCGCTCCCTCTCCATCCCTCTCTCATTTATATTTAATGTCCAGCATTGTTAAATACCTGGACTCCCTCCCCTGCCCCGTAGTAGCCTAGGGCTGCAGAGGTTTTGTTTTGATCTGCTTTTATTGTTTTATCTCCTTGGTTCACCTAACTTTGGCTCTTAATAGTGCAGTTCGAAGTGTCTTGTGTCCAATTATTTGCTTTGTTGTTCGACTGAAACATGGCTCAATTTCTCAGGTTCCGAAGGAAGTGTGGTAAAGCTGTTCGCGAACCATTTCCGACTGACATCTTATCCCCAGTGGGTTGTTTATAAGTACAGCATTAAATTCAACCCAGACCCCATTGCTGGAAATCTCCGTGAAGCTTTACTTCTTCAACATGAAGCAGTTATTGGAAAGCGCCATATTTTTGATGGAGAAACTTTATTATTACCTCAAGTGCTACAAAAGATAGTTAAGTAATATTATTTGACATTTTCTTCAAGTTCTCTTTCTCATTTGTTTTCTTTTTGTTATGCAAAATTCCCACTGCTTCTTATAACAGTTTGTGGAGATGTCCCAAGGATGCCATTGTTCATATGATTTGTAACAAAACTGGGTCTCATGCTTGATCATGGCTGATATTCTCTAGTGCCTCTAATTTTAATACTTAAACTGAATTCTGATATAAGGAGAAATATTTACATTTTAAATGGCACAATGTGTTTCTAAAACGCTAATGAAGGTCTGAATAAATTATTTTGTAATTTTATTGCTTGCTCACTCTAAATTTTCAGCAAAAACATCATTTGGAGAAGGAACGATAATTTTCTCCTATCAATTTCTATGTTAATTAACCAAAGGAATGCGTCACGGGATCTTGTTGAAGTGAAAAATATTTCCATTTAAATGTTTAATTCTGATGCCTCACTTTTGTGTTGTTGTGAATCATATTTTCTTCTAGTGTCTTTATGAGAAAGATGACTCCAGCTTTGGTGGTAGTTTGGATCACCAACTGACATAATGATTTTTTTCTTGTGCAAGGAAGCTTAGTTGTCTTGGACGAGTCACTGGACATTGTTTTTTACATTTTAATCTCAGGAATTGGAATTGGTCAGCCGGACCAAACATGATCAGCATGTGAAGATTACCATCAAATTCTCCAAAGAGCTCTCGCCCACCTCGCCAGATTGCCTACGCTATTATAACGTTCACTTCAGAAGGTGAGTTAGTGACGTTTGGCGCCTGAGAGATTGTTTTGTTTTACTGTGCAGCGGAGATGTTGAGCAGCGCCACGTGCGTTTGGTGTTCCACATCTTGATGGTTTCCAGCTGGGCGCAGAGTCAAGTGTCTTTGAAATGAAATGACTGTTGAGCCTCCCCTAGAGACATGCAAGTTCAGGGCCTCACCCCACTGTTGTTTTCCCACTTTTCTTTCCCATGTCAGACTTCCGTCTAGAAAGAATAACAAACACTGACCCTGCATATCTGTGCGTATTTCTTCCTAGAGCAAATACACCTGTTTTCTACTCTCACTCTGCTGATCAAATTAAAATTGGGGCACAGAATCTAAAAAGATGCTTTGGTTTTGTTCTGGGCGTGGAGGACATCCTAATGGCATTTCCACCTTATTTGGTTTTATTGTATGAAAAGGAGCCAGAAAACTTGGTTAGAAATGAACATAACATCCAGGTCGCAATGCAGTTTACTTGTAAATGCTTATTGGACAAAGTCAGTGAGAGATTTGTCCAAGTGTATCCTTTCCTATGTTACTGGATGCTTAATAAGTCACTCTTTCAACAAAATCCATTTTTTCAATTTCTAGAATTTTGAGGATGATGAATTTACAACAAGTCGGCCGCAACTATTACAACACAAATAACCCAACTAAGATTCCTGATCATCGGTTTGTATATGGTGGAACATTTCACATTCTGCAGACTTAAGAAAGTTACTCCAATTTTAAGTTTTATGATTCACAAGTGCTGGCTTTTAAAATGGTATCCACCAGCCATGAAAAATTAAGCTTTCAGTTTGATGTAAATTTAAAATAAAGTGTAAGATTCACCTTTAAAAATCCCAGCACGATTGCCATAAACTGAACTAATTCCCTCATGAACCAATTCTATCTGGCAGGTTGGAGATCTGGCCTGGTTATACCACTTCTATTCTGCAGTATGAAAACAGCATTACCCTCTGTGCTGACGTGAACCATAAACTCCTCCGGCAAGAAACTGTCCTTGACTTAATAATCAGACTGTATAGACAAACCAGAAGGGAAGAATTCCAAGAGCAAGTTTCTAAAGAATTAGTTGGGCTAGTTGTTCTTACAAGGTAAGGCTGCTTTGAAAAACCTGTTCTATCACTTCCTAAACTTTTTTTGTTGTTGATTCCTTAAGAGATATTCTTAGGTTTTCTAATCACTAAATGCTTAGATTAGGAGTGGAAATTGCATGAAAATGGCAAGAATCATCTGCCACATTCTCATCTGCTTGCACAACTTGGGAAAAGAAGACTTGGCAATCATGGATTTTTCTGTCCTTGCAATTCCTGGTCCTAATTCAGTCCTCTCCTGCACAGAGGAGAGGCTAATTCCAGATGCCTTCTTCCTGCCCCTCTC
The DNA here is from genome assembly GCA_029593785.1 of Cabassous unicinctus. Taxonomy (NCBI): domain Eukaryota; kingdom Metazoa; phylum Chordata; class Mammalia; order Cingulata; family Chlamyphoridae; genus Cabassous; species Cabassous unicinctus. The sequence continues at coordinate 2,664 of JAQZBX010021269.1, forward strand.
TCTTATGTTAAAAAACAATGCTTGGTTATAATCCATCAGCAACTTCCAATTGGAAGGAAATTTTTAAATTTCACTTTGTCCAAAAAATCTTAAATCAGTACAAGAGTAGATCTAAAGAATCAATTTCTTAGCCGAAAAATCTTGTAAAAGAAGAACAGAGTTAGAACACTCACATTTCCCAGTTGCAAAACTTCCTGCAAAGTGGTAGTAATCAAGAAAGTATGGGAAGGAGTGGATGTGGCTCAAGCAGTTGAGCTCCTGCCTCCTGGGAGGTCCTAGATTTGGTTCCTGGATTTGGTTCAAAATGAACAACAAGCAAAACGACCAGAAAAACCAACTCAGGTAAGCCAATGTGGCTCAGTGGTTGAGTGCCAGCTTCCCACATATGCAGTCCTGGGTTCAATCCCCAGCTCTCAGTACCTCAAAAAAAAAGAAAAAAAAGAAAAAAAAAAAGTATGGTACTGGCAAATGGATAGATCATCAAAGGAAGTTGCTTGAGAGTCCAGAAATTAACCTGCACATTCACATTCAACTGACTTTCCACAAATGTGCTAAGACAATTCATTAGGAGAAAGAATCGGTCTTTTCAACATAGGCACTGTGACGACTAGATATCTACATGCAAACAAAGGCAGTTGGACCCTTCTTCAAACCACATACAAAAAGTAACTCACATTTAATTCAGGAATTAGTTCAAAGTGGATCTAAATAGAAGCATTAAATCTATAAAACTTAGAATGGGAGAGAGTATTTTCAGTTCCCATATCTGGTAAAGGATGTGTATCAAGAATATATAAAGAACTCTTCTAACTCAATCAAAACACAATCTAATTTTAAAAATAGGCAAAGGATTTGCATAAACATTTCCCCATAGAAAATTTACACGTGGTCAATAAACCTATAAGATATGTTCAACATCATTAGCCGTCGGGGAAATGGAAGTCAAAACCACAATGACCACCACTTCACACTCATTAGGGTGGCTAGAGTCAAAAAACAGTCACTAACCAGTGCTGACGGAGATGTGGGATGTAAGGTGGTACAGCTGCTTTGGAAAATAGGTATTTCCTGAAAATGCTAAATATGACACAGCAATTCCATTCCTAGGTATATACTCACGAGAAATGGGTACATATGTCCATTTAAATGTCATATGAATGTTCACAGATGTATTATTCACAATAGTCACACACTAGAGACAACCTGAATGTTTACAAAGTAAAGAATGGATGAACAAAAGGTGGTGTGTCCATGCAGTGGAATATTGTTTGGCAGTGAAAAGGAATGAAGCACTGAAATAGGTTACGATGTGGATGAACCTTGGAAACGTTATGCCAAATGTAAGAAGGCAAATGCTAGACCTCATAAACCAGACTCCTCACTGTTTAATGAGTGTTCATGAAAAACAAGTAAACTTAGCCTAATAAACTAAGATGTATAAATCGATGAGACAATATTTTTAAAGACCTTTCCCTACTTTTGCAGCCTGTGGTTCATTTTCCAGCTTTTGGCAGATGAGAACAAGATAATTAAAACAGCTTCAGAGATGAGAAGCTGGTCACAATAGACCACATCTTGTATGATTCTATTTACATGAAGTGTGACGAACAGGGAAACATATACAGAGATCGCTGAGGGCTGGGGCAGTCGGGGAAGTGGGGGTGAATGTGCATGCTGCTGCTTTCTGGGGTGATGAAAATGTTCCAGAATTGATTCACAGGTACATGGCTGTACCTGTGAATGGGCTATAAACCAATGAACCGTGCACTTCAAACAGGTGCATTGTGTCCTATGTAAATCATGTCTCATAAAATTATATCTCAACAAAGATGAGATATAGATAATCTAGTTACTTGCAGGGTCTGGGATTTTATCACACCTTATTTATGGCATGGATCTGTGTAATGACTGAGCCACAAATAATATTTTGCACATGTTCCCCAGGTACAACAAAAAAACCTACAGGGTGGATGGTATTAATTGGGAGCAGACTCCCAAGGCTACTTTTAAAAAACAAGACGGCAGCACAATCACCTTCTTAGATTACTACAAGCAGGTATGTAATCGTGTTTTAAAAATATATTTCAATCTTAAATGTTCCTTGTTACATAGATCTCTCTTAAGTCTTATTTAGACACTTGAAGTGTGTGCGTGCGTGTGCATGTGTGTGTCTCCTTCTGAGGCTTTTTAGCTTCGTTGACTTCCATACATTAGTCATGTCTTCAAGTAAGTTGTGTAAAGAGTGATGTCCCATAATGAAATGGCTTATTGTAGTCCCTCCTTTCAGTTTTAGAATTGGCTACAATAGTTTTAGGCTCTAACTCAATGGCCAGGTAAAACGTAAAATACGGTAAGACTTCAGGTACCAAAACTTACCCATGCAGCAGTCTCCATTCTAGGGAACTTGGTTCAAAAAGAAGATTAAAAGTTACCAATTAACATACAAAGCTTTGCCAGCCACCTGATAAACCTCATAAATCATGGATTCCTCAATATTTAATTTGTATGTTCATAAAGAAATAAGTTAGCTTCAGCTAAGAGGTGTAAATTGATGAGACAATGTTTTTAAAGACCTTTCCCTACCTGTACTTTCTGTGGTTAGTTTTCCAGGTTTTGGCAGCTGAGAGCAAGATAATTAAATGCTTTTTGAGCGAAGTAACCACAAGAAACAACTACTTAATACTAAGATTTTAAAAAAGCAGCTTATATTTTGTATTGGGGCACAAAATGTGTCTCCAAGGGGCTGACTCAACTCACTTTCATGTTGATGATCTTACATCTTCAGCAACTTAGGGTTTAGGCAGTCTCTGGCTCAGGAAGAAAATTATTTTCAGAAAATGTCTGACAATTTTAAAATTAGACTTTGGGGCTTTAAATAGCAAGTCTCAGCTCCAGAGAATGAATTTATAGTAGGGCCCTGCCATCCACAGTGGTGACTCCCTGTTCAGCCCCTCAGGGGTACCCCATCACCTTAAGGGTACGGCTAATACTCTTCACTGTCCCGTCGAGGCTCAGCATCGGGGGGACGCTGGACTCAGGGACGTGGCCCTCATTTGCGCTCTGACCTTGGTGCTCCTTCACTCAATACATAAAATGCTTGCGGGGTGCCTATTAGGTGACTCGCGTCAAATCAAGGCAGCCGAGGTCCTGCTTCCCAAACACCTTGCCCTCCTGTGGCAGACAGAGGGGTGGCAAACAAGAACGAAACTCTGCTGATGGTTGGAGAGATGCAGAAAATTAAAATAGAGGGGGCCGGTGGAGAATGGCTGGTGGCTGCCTAGACCCGGCAGCTGGAGGGCTTCCCCTGAGAAGCTGTCAGGTGAGAGTCAGGGTGGAGCGAAGCCGCTGCTGCGGGCTGGGCGAGCTGCCATCACAGGGGCTTTACCTGGCAGGCGTCACCGGGCAGCGCTGCCTTCCCCACGCCAGACTTGGCGTACAGCTGGCGCATGGCATCGCCAAAGGGAGCTGCAGTCAAGGACTCGCCCCATCCGCCCACCTCCCCATCCGACCCTCTCCCCGTCCTGTTCATGAGTGAAGATGGAACAGGTAAGCCAGAGCCTTTGCCCTGGTGAGCCTCTTGCTCACACCATCCCCGTAAGTGATTCTGCACTTGATTGCCTTAGTCGAGTGTTTTCCACACTTGGCAGCTCAGCTTCCTCAGCTCAGAAGTTGCCGCATCCAGATCGCACCCCCGGCTAGTATGGCTTAGATTTAAGAAGTCTGAGGATGAGGTGGGGTCCACCTTGTAGGAAGTTTTGGGGACTGGGACAAATAAATTGGATTTTATTTTCATTGAATCTTTTTTCTTTAGGTGAGTGAAATGATAGGTTTATTTATTTGTAGGCTGTCTGCTAATGGATTGTAGAGGTGTGGAAAAGAATGGAGGCAAGGAGCCCAGTGAGGAGGTTGTTAAAGTGGTGTAGGCAAGGGAGGAGGTGGCCAGGAGAAGTAGGTGGAAATGGGCAGGACTTATTGCTGGCTTGGGATCAGTGGGTGAAGAAAAGAGGAGAGTGTGCCGTGACCCTTGGACATTTTATGAGGAAGTGGTTGGATGGTGGTGCCATGTACCGAGATGGGGAAGATGGTGGGATGGGCAGGCTGCTCAACTTGGAGAAGATGGGATCTGAAGGCATCATAAAATGCTGTATCAGTGACTTAAATAAACGGTTATTTGTCTTGAACCAAGCCCACTGTGGGTGAGTTGGCTCTTCAGGGAAACTCTGCTCCACGGAGTGACTCAAAGATCCAGGCTGTTACCATTTGTGGCTCTGCCCTTCAACAGGTGGCCCCAAGGTTGGCATGTTAGAGGCAGACCACTGGGAGAAGTGCCCTGATGCGTCCGTGCCTTCGGCTGGAAGTGGCAGTGATGCCCCCTTCCGCTCGTCTTCCTGTCGGCCAAAATTCAGTCCTATGGGCTGAGCACAGCTGACAGCAGCCTGGGACAGTCCTCCTCTTGTGTCTAGAGGGTGAGGTGATTTCAAGGAGGCTTGGCATAGTCGCTGCTACAGGGGTAAACAAAGTCTGCTTTTAGGGCATGTGGGTAAGTCAGAGTTCCAAAGAGAGGACAGGCTGGAGGTGCCGTCTTGAGAGTCATTAGCTGTCTCTGGATATTATATGTCATTATCTGGTCTATAAAGAATTACCTAGAATATATAGCCATGAGAATAATACATTTCAAGGAGGAGGGGGATAGACAGCTCTGTAGAATGTTACCAAGAGATTAAATATAGCAAAAACCAGAAGAGACCTTTGCAAGGAGAAAATGGTTGAACGGTGAAGATAGAAGTCCAGTTATGAAGCTATTGAAGAAAAATGGTGGCAAGCTTTGCCAAAACAATGAGAAGGGACATAGTTTCCTAGCTGGAGGAGAATATATTAAAGTTAGGGAATACTAGAGTATGTTTTTATCCTGATGGGAATGGTCAAATAGCATGGAATAAACTGGTAATATAAGATGCAAGAGGAATAAGTGATAATGGAAGGACTCTTGAAGGTGACATCGTCTAGAATCCAGAGCTCAAGTAGAGTGACAGAACGTTCTGGAAAGCATGGAATACCCTCCGTTGTACCCAGAGAGCCAGCAGAGCATACGGTGGTTATTGTATAAGGGGAGGTGGTAAATGTGGACGCAAGGTGTGGGAATTTCTGAATTCTTGTATTTCTCAGTGGAAAATAAAGCCAGGTCATTGGCTGAGTGGGTTGGTGGGAGGAGAGTAGGGGGACACGTAGGAGTTTTGAGAAGAGGTGGGTTTTGATTGGGAGCGTCCCTAAGGAGTGTGGCAAAGGCTACTAGTGTGAATAACTGGCAGGGTTTGGCTGCTGGTTACTTGCACAGAACAGCCCATTCTGGTGACCAGAATTAGAGATGTGCCAGCATGATTTGGTGAAGGGATAAAGAAGCAGAGGAATCACTAGCATTTATGATGAAGGGATTCGAATGACAAGCCATGGATGTCAGCTGGGGAGCTGAGGGGGTGACGATGTGGGGGAGATGAAAACGGCCATATTTTTACCACGTTCAAAAGTTGTGTGTCCTCTACTTGGGCGGTCTAACCCTTTCACCTCAAGGTTCATTGACTCAGATGAGTCATTTTGGACACCCCAATAACCGCCTCCATTCACATATCCACCGGCATCCTTGGGGCTGGGGGAGGCCCTCCTTTCTGGGAGGAGCCCACACTTCATAGCAGTTACCTCAACCGGTAACTACACGTGGGGGTGATTATTTTATTGATTGCTTCTCTATTAGACTATGACTTTCTTGGGGGCAGAAACCATCCGTTTTGATTTTAGTAATATCTTGAGTATCACACAACATGCCTGGGGTATCAGATACCCCAGTATGAGCTGGTAATAGTTTACTGGTTTACACATGTCCCTGTCACAGAGCAGTGGGTTGAGGGACGATTTTCATTAGGGCAACTTGCTTTCCTGGCATGTATTGGTAACGTCAACCGAGACATGGCAAACGAAGCTGCAAGGCAACAGAGGCGTTTATTAGAATTTCAATTTGGGGAGCACAGAGTCAGGGAGCACCCCAAATCGTGTCCTGTCTTGGCATTTCCAGGCCAGAGTTTTTAAAGGAAAAGACTAGACAGATTGTTTGTGGTTGGTGGGTATTTGGGGTGCTCTTATCCTTCAGGTTAGATGGTTAACTGAGTTCTTTACCTTGTGGTTTGTTTTATGACTCAGATGTCCTTGGAATTTCGGGGAACAGTGTTGGCTGAGGCTTCGCCTACTTGGAAGTTTGTGATATCAGTTTGTGGCATCTCCTTGAGACCTGTACAACAGTAACCTCTAGAGTGACCTCCCGATTCCATTTTAAATCTCTCATAGCCATAGTCACTCTATTTTGTTTTATTTCTTTAAACAGTAGGTAGAAGACTTGGTTGTGGATGAAAAATAAAAAGACGGCTCCAGTAGTAAATACACCTGAGTAAATGGGGGGGTGACATATTTGAAATTGTTTGAGTCGTGTCAGGAAGCCCTGGTTGGAAGGCAGAACCAAAGGAGGTAACTGCTTAGTTTTAACAGTGTAATGAAAACCTGAAATCCTCTAAATTTATAGGTGAGTCCCAGGAAGAGAAGTTCAGCCCTGGCTTTCAAGAAAAGCTTAATAATGTGAATAGGAATAACAGGGTTTGTTAGATACAGAAGTTGATGTTGCATTGGAGGATGCTAGGGCATTTGATGAAAGGGGTAAGGATTAGCGTGCGAGATGCGGAGCTTCCCACAGGAGGGACAGCACATCCCGAGCTCTGATAAGCTGGGTGGTGGGGTGGGGACGAGTGAAGGGTGGTGACGCGTCTACCACCAGCGGGTGTAGCCCCCATGCTCCCGCGTGGGAAAGCTCCAAAGAGCAGCATGGGCTGACTCCTAGGTGTCCTTCAAAAAGAAGATCAACAATGAAAACCCACCCGCCTCTGGACTGTCGTACCTGTTTCTGTCTCTTCCGAGAATGGTACCGTGCTCTCTTTGGCATACGTGGTGTAGCAACACATATGTATGCTCCTGAGAAAAGAGATGGCGTGGTCCTTGGAACGTCTAGACTAAGAGAACTCTAAAGACGTCTTAGAAGCTGTCTTTAACTTGGAGAAAACAGCCACCAGCGTACCCCCTGGCCTCCACACGTGATCCGGGAGAGACAGAACAGAGCGGACACTTTTGCCCCTGCTCGTGTGCCGTCACTGCGGTCCCCTCTGAGAACGGTGGCCGTGCTCTCTTGCTTCTCCTGTGCAGCAATACAATCAAGAGATCACTGACCTCAGGCAGCCGCTCTTGGTCAGCCAGGGCAAATGGAAGAGGAGCCCGAGGAGCCAGCCGAGAGAGCCCGTGCTGCTGGTCCCTGAGCTCTGCCTTCCGACAGGTACTGCTGGCTCACGAGCCCCTCTGCGCCCCCCAGGCCCGTGGCTGAGGACTGCGCTTTTGGCAGCTCTGTGCCACCCCCCTTCCTGCGTCTTGCCGGGTTCCTCCTCTCCCAGATGCCCAAGTTTAGTCTTCTCTGACATAAATGCAGCCTCGCTTTTCAGATAGACCTTTTGATTTTTTTTTTAAAGGTTTAACAGAGAAGATGCGTAAGGATTATAGGATGATGAAAGATCTGGCGGTTCACATGAGGTTGGATCCAGAAAAAAGGCAACATGAATTAAAAAAACTCATCAATACTATACAAAAGTAAGCATTACTTCCCTGGCTGTGTGTGCACCAAACTCAAGACCTGTCTAGATCCCGTGGCATTTCAGATTCTTCTATTAGAAAATTACAATTGGGAAGAAAATGACATTTTTTGGCCAACTCTAATTATTGTGTCATTGCACTAGTAAAGCAGGCCAAGAGGGGGAAGAAAGAAAGAGAGGCTCTCAGTGCATATATGAATGGTGGAGTGAAAACGGGACTGTTTTGGGGTTTCACGGCATTTATCCGCAGCATTCCACAGCGACGGCAGACGTGAACGCTGGGTAAAAGGGAAGTTGACCTGCTTTTTGCAAATGACACATTGCTTCTTGCTTATTTTCATAAACTGTTTTATGTTTTCAGAAATGAGTGTGTGCAAAGGGAGCTTCAACTCTGGGATCTGAAATTTGATAGCAAATTTTTGTCCTTCTCGGGGAGAGTTTTGAAATCAGTAAAAATCATCCAAGGAGACAGAATGGTAAGAGCGTTTCAAGATTGTTGTGTCATTCTCGGGGCAAATGGACATTGATGCCAAAGGAATGGACTCGGTCCTGCTAATAATTGTGACCCCTGTGCTGTCTCAAACTAGCCGTCCCTTCTACACGAGGGAACGAATAGGCTTGCGATAAGAATGCCTAGAAATTACCTGGCACGCAGAAAGCTCTGTATTATGGCTTTATCACTTAATAATGTGGGCGTTTTTTAAGGCATAATAATCTAGATTTATCCATGAAGACATAAATTCATAGAATCAATCTAAAACACAGTAAGCCACAGAAAATCTCCAATTTTACTAACTTGTACTTTTAAGGAAAAGTGAGTAATTCAGTCAGCGTTTGAGCAGCTTGTCATTTGTAATATTTCAGTAGGAAGTGTCAATTGATAAAACGATTAAGATTTATAGTGTGATTTGGAATTCTTTTCCAGTTTGACTCCCATCCACAACTTGCAGAGTGGTCAAGAGAAACAAGAAGTGGGCACTTACTGAGGGCGAAGTCCCTGCATGACTGGCTCTTGCTGTATACCGGGAAAAATCAGAAAGCTGCCATGTCTTTAGCACAGAGTCTACAGAAAGTGACAAGAAATATGGGGATAGCCATGAAAGGTCCAAAAATGTAAGTACATAGAGCAGAAATCCATTCCAGTTTAAAAACTGGGTCTTGGCAACCCAGCGGCGGAGGAGCTGAATTATTAATTTGTAGGAATGAGTCTCTTTCTTTGACAAAAACCCTTTGAAAGTTTGTAAACAAAAAAGCCTTTTTTGTTTTGTCTGCATTAGACAAATGTTGAACCAAGATTTTGTGAAATATGGTTTGTGGCTAGTGGACGCCGTGTTGGAGGAGGCTTCAGAACTAGCAACTTGATATGGAATTGGCAGGGGTCGTAATAAGAACTAGCTCCCAATCGTGTTTTCGCAAAATTGAACTTGCTTTTGTTTACAAAAACAATTTTCCCTGAAATGCTTGTCTCAGCATTTTATCTTGGGCCATTTTCTAATTCATTTCATGGGCTGTATAAAATTCTTGTTATCTGTTTTGCTCTACATTATATTATGTATGCAGACAATATGCTTATTTTATAGGATTGAAGTGGGTGATACAATTGAATCCTATTTAACCGCCTTAGACCAATATGCTTCATCAAAAATACAGATGGTACGTACCTTCTTGATATATGCTCAGTCTTTAACAATTGAGTTGTTTTAAAGCTGTGTAGTCGCATATTTTAGAAAGTGGAGTGTTGCCAATTGGTTCTGAAACCGGCCCAGGAAAGCTAATTTACCTCTCTCATGTAACTGGACTCAGGCGGCTGGAGTTGAGCTATTTTTAAATATCCTCTCCTTGTGCTGATTCTCTCAGGCTTGAAGATTTGGAATTGTCACACGATTCTCTAAATTTCTATGGTGTTTTTAGATTTTTAAGTGCTGTGGGTGATGGTAATCTCCGAATGTGATGATCAGTGTTTTCTCCCTACTTATAACTCACTGCATCTAGGACCCATCTCTTCCAGCATGTCTCCTCCCAATGTTCAGCATTTCTCTTGGAATCTTTCCTTTCCTTTCCCTCAGCCAGTGCCTTAGACCTCATTGAAATTCTGGGATCTGAATTCCTTCACCAAATGTTCTTTCCTGCAGTTCTTTCTCCTAATTCATCTCACCTTCTTCTGCTTCCTCCAGGATGCTCTTTAGGAGATTCTTCTTTCTTGATCACGAGACCAAGGTGTTTGTCCCATTGTCATGTACCTAGACTTCTCGCTCCTTTACAATTTCCACGAAGGAGGACTTTTTAGGCTATAAAAGACTTCCTCGTACTTGCCACTCTTATAGGAACTGTCTCGCTTTCATAAGCCTGTTCTCTTCAAATTCTGTGGCTCGCTTCCTATGTCTTGATCGAGTGCTATCTTATATTGTTGTCTGGTGTTGAGGCTGTAAATCCTCAGAGCAGAGGAGTCTTCTGTTGGGAGCTATCACAGTGTGGCATTTCAGTGTGTGAGAATCTGTGTCCAAGGGACGGACTTTGGTCCATGTTTGGATTTCAACTCATTATCTTAACAGGAATTTCTTTGCTCGTTTAGCATCTGCCTAAAAAATTAAGGTCTGCCTTTTAATTAGGGAATTTCTGAAAACATACCAATCCACCCACCCATCCTTTGTTTTACCTCTTGAATGGGAACTTGACTCTCTTTTAGTGTTTTCCTAGTTTACCTTCTGGAACAATAGCATCTTCTTTTCATCAAGGCATCTCCTTACACATTCTAAGGTAGTAGGTCAGATGGTGAAAGAATTAGCCCCACAATCTTTCTTCTTATGTTCTCCAAAGATTGAGAAATGATCAGTAAAATAGGGACTGAATCCTCAATCTTGAAATCAGAGAATTTCCTAGCCTAATAAAAGATGCCTACCCAAAGGATCCTGCAAGCATCATGCTGTTACAAACGACATTTTGATGAATTTACTGTCGAATCAGGAACAAGCCAGGGGTACCCTTTCTCCTTGACTGCCCAGGTCTGGAGGGCCAATGAAGGTCTGATGCCCTCCTCTGCTGCTTGTAAACAGGCAGTTTCCAGAACTCTCCAGCTTGTTTGTTCAGCGGTTAGTACCTAACTCAGTACGTTGTAGAAGTAGTGAACTGGGTCCAATGAAATGCTTGGTAAGTACTTGACTGATCGTGTTTATCCAGTAAATGATAAATATCCCACTGGAATCCTGCAGTGGGTGTTTTTTTTTTTTTTTTAAACCCCTGCTTCTTTGGCTTCATGATAAATTCCAGGGAATTGAATCACTAGGTCCAAAGGACCTGTGCAAATTTAAGCTCTTGATGCAAATTGCCAAGTTGCTTACCTTGCAGCCTGTCTCTTCCCCACATTCTCCCTCACAACTGTTTTAAGTTATGTGATCTCTAGAACCGTCACTCTCTTGGTCCCAAATATTTGCCTACTCAATATACTCTGGTGGGTCGTTGCTCCATCTAAATTGCTTCCTTGATGGGCTTTCATTTCTTGTATCACATGCCACTGCCTTGCTGTTTCTCTGGGAGTCTCATGTGTGTTTGCTTTCAAGGTCGTCTGTGTGCTGTCCAACGACAGGAAAGACAAGTACGATAGCATAAAAAAATACCTGTGCACCGACTGCCCCATTCCGAGTCAGTGCGTGCTGGCCCGGACCATAGAGAGGCCACAGACACAGATGAGTGTTGCCACCAAGATTGCCCAGCAGATGAACTGCAAGATGGGAGGAGCCCTCTGGAAGGTGGACACGGGCGTACGTCAGATTTCATTGGCTTCTCCCTGTTCATTTGTGTTCTGTGGAATTCGATAAGATTCTATGGAACTTTTTTTTTAATTCAATGGTTAAGTTTGCTTGGATTCTCTTATAACTAAACCTACCTTTGTTTTAAAATTTAAGCTAAAGCAAGCAATGTTTATCGGTATCGATTGTTTCCACGATATTGAAAACCGACGGAAGTCAATTGCAGGATTTGTCTCAAGCTTGAATGAAGACTTGACACAGTGAGTAAGCTTTCGCAGATGTTTTTTAGTTGGTAATAAGCGTAGAGAATGAGATCTGTCTTTGGGCCAAATTGAGGTTTGCTGACTTCTCAAGAGGTCAGGAGCTGGAAAGAAAAGTTGTTCTCGGCCCTCCTGATCCTCTGGCGTTATACTCCCAAAACACAAAATATAATAGTTTTGTATTGCTCCTAGCAAATCACCACAAAGTGAGCAACTCCAGACAACATCCATTTGTGCCAGACAGTTCTGGGTGTCAGAAACCTGGCATGGTTTGGGCTCAGACCCTCACAAGTTTAAAGTCAAAGTGTCAGCCGAGCTGCCTCGTCACCTGGAGGCTTGGGGTCATCCTCCAAGCTCATGTGGACGTGGCAGAATCCATTCCCTTGTGGTCATGGGATTGCGGTCCTGTTGCGGTTTGGCTGTCAGGTCATATAAGCTTCTAGAGCACGTCCTCATTTCTAAAGTGGCCCCTCCTTCTCCAATCGGCCTGGGCACACCGAGTCCTCCTTCTGATTCGAATCCCTCTGGCTTTTCTGCCACTAGCCAGAGGTAATGCTCTGCTTTAGAGGGTCTCATGTAATTAGATTATTCTTCCTTGGATAAATCTCCTTATTTTAAGGTCAACTCTGCCCCATAGCATATATCATCACAGGGGTGGTAACTCAGCATATACACAGGATCTGGGGTTTGGAGTAGAGGATTTGGGGGACCATTGTTAGAATGCAGCCTGCCTCTCCAGGGGGATCATCAGTACTTGAAGGGAGACAAACATGGAAACCCAACTGGGGAGAGAGGCAGCCAGGAGGGAGGGTCTGGTGGGTGGTCCTCACCTATTTGTACATAAAGTACTCAGAAGAGGAGGGCTACTTCTAGCTACCAGGCCTCTCCTTTTCTCCAGGGGCCCTTGCATACAAGCCACACTGCTCGCCGAAATGAATTTGCTACACTTCAGTATGTAATTATGTAATTTCTTCTGCATTATATGATATGCAATCCTCATAAATCACCACTATGTTTCTTCATGATGTTTGTGGTCAACGAAACATAACTCCTGAGAGTATTCTTTAAGGAACAACCTTTTTTTTTTTTTTTTTTTTTAAGGAGGTACTAGGGATTGAACCCAGGACCTTGTATATGGGAAGCAGGTGCTCAACCACTGAGCTACATCTGCTCCCCAACGAGAGTTGGGTTTTTCATTTGTTTGTCTTGTTTTTAGGAGGTACCAGGGATCAAGTGGGGATCAACCACTTGAGCTACATCTGCTCCCTAGGAAGAACCATTTTTATTTTGACAGATGATTAACTTGACCAGTCATCATATTCTCTGTCAATATGAAAACTTTCCTTTGCTATGCTTTTTTGGGGGGAGTTAGAGAACAATGTTGCAGTGATAAGGACAAATTTAAGCTTTCATTCATTCAACAGAAATCGTTGAGTACTGTTTTCTAAATACTCAGATTTAGGAGTATTTAAATCTAAATTTAATTTTTAAATCTAAATTTAATTTTTGGTCTACAAGTCGTTAACTTGTAGACCAGAAATGCCTGCCCTTTGCCATGGAGCTTAAATTCTGGTGGAGAGGCAGGCAGACAAATAAACCCACCCCAGGACAAGTGGTCAAGATGCTCTGAAGTAAACTAGAACACAACAAGACAGTTGAAACTTGAAGCAAAGTAGACTTTTACTTGACATGTTGAGTGGCTGTCACAATAGCTGTCACTGTTCCCAGGAGAGCCGCTTTCTCACGGCAGATCATTGTGGATGAGCCAGAGTTTAGGGCCTCCATCTCTGGGAGGAGACCTCCAGGAGTGCTGGCTCTGTTTGTCCTTGTCCTCTCCTGCAGGTGAACCGCAGCGGCCACGCACAGTGAAAGTGAGTGTATTTTGTAGTATTGCTTTTGAAGGCCCCCTTAGATGTTCCTTTTGTGCACATCAATGTTTTGTAAAAATGTTTGATATCACGAGGCACCAAGACTTTGGTGAGCTCTGTAGGGGGTTATAGAATTGATCTTTAATAAGATCCTCAATTCCGATTGTGATGTTGATGTTATGGATGCATTCAGAAGGGAAGTAAGATTCTAAGACTCTTGTTTTCCAAACCATTCGCTTTGTTTTTCTCTGAGCAGGTGGTACTCTCAATGTGTCTTCCAGGAATCAGGGCAAGAGCTTGTGGATGGGCTGAAGACCTGCTTGTGTGGTCAGTGTCCTGTGGAGTTTGGATGCCCACCTCGACACTAATAGTCCTCAACTGGGGCCACCTTCTGCCACGCCCCCCATCCCCAGAGGATGTTGGTCATTGTCTAGAGACTTTCTGAATGTCACAGTTCACGGTTTGGGGTTGGGGCGTGTGTGGTGACCCGCCTCTAGTGAGCAGAGGCCAGGGACACTGCTAACCACCCTACAGTACATAGTGCAGCCCCCCGCAGCAATCCTTTGCTGCCCCCAAATGTCGACAGTCCTGTGCTGAGAAGCCCTGGACTAGACTGAAGAGTTAGGCCATGAAAGACCCCGAGTACTGTAGTGTCGAAAAACGAGCCTCAAATTTGTCACAACTACCGATGGTTACTGTTTATTAGCACAGGTGTCTGGTTTCTTTTCAGCTGCAATGAAGGCCTGGACCAAGTGTAACTCAGCCCTGCCCTCTTTCATCATCGTGTATCGGGATGGGGTGGGAGACGGGCAGCTTCAGGCATTGCTTGATTATGAAATACCACAGCTCTTGACCTCCTTAAAACAAGTTGCTAAATCCTTTGAGTAAGTATCTACATTGTAAAGGGCCGCTTTTGTGTGTGTATACATGTGTGTGAGAGAGCTGCACTTTAGTCTTTAAAATTTCTGGAGCAAAAATAAAGACAAAAAAATTTTTTTCCCAAAGCAATTCCAAGTGTTAATTATGAGGATAAGGAACTTGACAGCAATGGTGGGCCTCAGGCAATGGGAGGAGAGAACAGAGACCCTACTCCTTTGACTTTGGGTTCCACACCAGAGTCAGAGGGAAAAGAGGCAAAATTGGAATATTAGAGCAGCAGATGTTTTTTTTTTTTTTTACCTCCAGGTAAATCTTCCTTTCAGCCCTGATACAGGAAGGCTTGGTAGCCTCAGATATTCATAAGATCTTTGATGGTAGCCTGGCAGGTGGCTTGCACTCCTCTCCCCTTTGCCCAGAGTTTTGCAGGTACCAGGGCTGGGGAGCCCTCCAAGCTGGCTTCTCTAGCCCCATCTGTGTGTGTCTTCGCCCTGCTGCCCAGCCAAAATAGTAAGAATAGCTCCTAAAGGTTGGAAGACAGGACCCTTCCCCTGGGGAGTGGGTGGCTCTGAGTAGATACCTCTTTATTTACATCTTGAAATAGACACATGGACCTAAAACTGTGAAATTGGATACCTAGAGTGCTGCTGTGCCCATAGACTATTATTTTTAGGAGGTACTGGGGATTGAACCTAGAGCCTTCTACATGAGAAGCAGGTGCTCAACCACAAGCTACATTGGCTCCCCACATATTCATTTAAGAGATCTTATGTATGTGATCTTCCACACATTGAATGCTTCTGAGATAAGGCTGAGTAGACGCAGTAACACTTATCATAATTTTTTAAAGTACCAAACTAACTGTAATTGTGGTGAAGAAACGCATCAACACCAGATTTTTTGTTGAGTCTCAAGGAAGAATTCGAAATCCACTTCCAGGCACGGTTATTGATGTAGAGCTGACCAGAAGGGAATGGTAAGCCCTTGTTTTGTTTTTATATTCATTTTTTAAAGATCTGATTTTATAATTTTCTCAAATTACTTCAATTTAGCAAAGTCACTTGATTCAAATAACTTTTCCTTAAAAAGTATTTTTGGTTCTTTACACCTAATTTGGGCTTATATTATTACTTTTGCACTGTGGTTCTTTATTTGGATCTAGGAATGGTGCTTGGTGGTCTGGTTGGATGGGTTTTCTTAATCTCACTTTCATAGGAGTCTGCAGCCCAAAAACATTGTTTTTAGTGGGGCCCTAAATTGTAGATTATGATTATAAGAGAGAGTAAATTGTGTTTATACTGACAATCCTCAGTCATCAAAATCAGGTATTAGCAAATATAACGTAACAATCAAAGTATTTAATTAACAGCCTAAGGAGGTTTATGGTTTTTTAAATGTTTTGTCACACTTCTAGGGGACAGTATCCAAAATAGACTAAAGCCCAATTTCTCTTACATGCAAATTTTCTGCATGTAATACCTATCCCCTCTGAATGGGAGTGATTCAATACCAAAGTAATATTAACAGTTATTTGGCAACAAAATACAGAGTTTAATTTTGTATATCAGGACTGGATAAAATGGGCATCATGTAATAATTCAAAATGATGATTTAGAAATTGCTTTGTCTTTTTTGAGGAAGCAACCCTTAGTGGGAAGCTGCAGGCAATACAACATAAATACGGTTAAACACACACGTTTCAGATAAAGTGGTTGGAGATAGTCTATATAAATGAATTTTTAAATGATTATATATGGAATAGAACATAGAACTAATAAATGTTGAATGAAAAGATTAATTTGTAATTGACTAACAATGATAAAGATAGTAGAAATGAGAAAATTAGGTAGAAGGGTTAAAGGGCAGATTAGACACAACAGAACAGAAATAATTAACTGCAAAATATATTCAAAGAAATTTACAGAATTTGGTGCTGAGTCATGGAGAGATGGAGGGTATAAATACAAGATTATCGAAATGTAAGACTAAATGACTAGATTTCCTATATGTTGAATAGAAGTTCCAAAAAGGTAGAGATAGCAGGAAGGGGGACAATATTTGAAGAGAGAATTGTTGAAAATCTGACTCCTTAGATTCAGGCATAATAGAACCTAAGCAAGAATAATAAAAATAAGTCCATACCTAGACACATAGTGAAACTTTTAAAATCAGAAGAGGAAAATATTTTATTGATAAACAACAAAAATTCCTTTCAACAACAATAATAGAAAACAGAAGAATTGAAATAATATCCTCAATATGCTAACAACTAACTCTCAACCTAGAATTTGATTCCCAGTTAAACTATCATTCAAGGGTGAGAGTGAAACAAAACAAAGTTCAGATAATCATATACATTGTATATGTCCATCAGACCCTCACTGAAATGAATAACTTAAAGTATGTATTTTAGGAAAAAGGAAAGTGAACAAATAAAGAAGGAATGAGAAATGATTAACTTTAGACTTATTAAGTCAACTATGTAAACTAAAATATATGGGAAGCCATGAAGTGAAATAAAACTTGACTTTCATATCAGTAGGGTGGGAGAAGGGATAAATGAAAATGAAAGAAAGGCAGAACTATTCATCAATCTAGTAGAAGACAGGAAAAAATTAAGGAAAACACAGATGAAAAAATAAATGTAAAGAACAAGATAATGTGGTCCACATAAAATAAACCCGATAATTTACAAAGATTAACCTTGCCACTTAAATCAGATAGCAGTTTGGAGAAAAATCAGTAGGTTAGTTGTTCTTTGGAAGAAACACTCCTAATAAACCTTAAAAGTATGATAAAATTGGGGGGAAAAAGGATGAAAAAATACACCAGAATATTAACCCAAAATGCTGTCCTTGGATATATTGATTTAAAGAAATAGCCTTTGAAATTGTAAGGATAGAGAAGCTTAGTATGAAATAATGAAACTAATGGATTACCAGAAAGAGAGCAATTCTGAATTCGTAAGTGCTTGATCTAAGCTCCAATCTGGCTATATACTTTAGAGAAAGTCTTGCATTTTGTGCCCAAGATTAGAATCTTCATGTCTTTAAACTGGAAAAGAAAATTAGGAGGAAACTCTCAACGAGAGAATGGAAAATGAATTTTGAAGCATGTGTATGATGGCAAGTGGCTCAACAGGCAACCAAATGGCTTAGGAATACTTCATTATGTAATTCTGGATAAAGTCTATCCAATAATATGGGTAAATCTTTACTCTGGAGTCTAATAAAAGTTCTTTTGAAGTATGCAACCTACAACATATATATACACACACAATATAAATATATATAAAATTTTGAAATGTATGTTGTTTAGAGATTATACGTAGGTAATACCAAATGTGCTAATTTTATTTCTCTCTAAGCATCAATACATAAGCTTATTAGTCTAAAGCATGTGACAGTTATTACCTGTTCCAATGATTTAAATGTCCTTTTTGGAGTTGTGTCATCATATCGTTGTTTACCTGTCCGACAGACTGCTTCATTTAAGAAAACACTTTCTGCTTGGGGAATGCATTTCTGTCGATTAATGGACTAAATGTTTTCAGAGCCTCCGCTCATTACGTCCTTTTTCTACAATGAGCTGATTCTCGTGTGTCCTATAATTCCAGGTATGATTTCTTTATTGTGAGTCAGTCTGTGAAAGATGGGACTGTTACTCCCACACATTATAATGTCATCTACGACACCGTTTGCTTGACCCCAGATACAGTGCAGTGTTTGACTTACAAGCTGTGCCACATGTATTATAATTTGCCAGTAAGTATTTTCTGATATGGGTTTTCCTCCAGATCTGTAAAATTCATGGCTCAAACCTGAATGCCTACGTTTGGAATCTTTGATGTGATGTATGTGAAAATGTCAATCTAGAGAAAATAGATGTAAATTAAATTCAGAGAAAGAAATGTCGTCTTACTTTTCTTCCCCCTACAGGGTGTGACCCGCGTTCCTGCGCCTTGCCACTATGCCCACAAACTGGCTTACCTCGTGGGTCAGAGTATTCATCGGCAGCCACACGGTTTACTGTCAAAATGTCTCTATTACCTTTGACCCGCAGAAGATTGGGCTTTGAATGTTTCAATTTGTAAATTTCTTTTTTTTTTTTTTTCATTTGAGGCTGGGCGTTTGTATTATTTTCCTAGATTCATGTTTCAATTTCCAATCATTCTTGATTGGATATGGGAGAGGCTCAGAGGGATGTATTCTATTTTCAATAGTACCACTCACTTAAAATGAGACTGTATGCATCATTTTCCAGGAAGGAAAACCGGCAGTGTGAGTTTTGTCTTACAGCTTAGCTTTCCAATATGTTACAAAGAGCATATAAACAGAGCTGAACGCTGTCCTCCAAGCAAAGGGGCTCAAGTTGAAAAAGGTTGACCATTATTCACATGCAAATGGCAATGCACCTTTATAAACAAATATATTGGGAAAGTAGCATACACATAGTTTCCCAAGTACAATAAATATGTACATTGAGTGAAAAACTTACTGCTTTGTGAAACATGTATTTTGCTTTGGAAGGACAAGAGACCTAAAACTAGCAATAGGAGATGGTGATTGATTTGTGTTAATATTTTCTATTTTTAAATCACTGGCCTATTACTGATATATTATACATGAAAAGTTTATGATAGTCTCTGTACTGGGGTGGGGATTTGAATATATTCTTGGTGTGAAAAGGAACTGGTGATTTGAAAGTTGGCAGTTTAGGAACATGGACATGTTTCGTCATTTTTTCCTACAGAGAAGGAAAACGAAGAACTTGACTGGCATCTCCGACTTCATTCTGTTGTGTATGTGCCAAGTGTGGTGATGATTATTTTGATAGCTGCACTATCATCAGAAGGAAATTTTGGATAATTTGTTTGAATGAAACCATTTCCCCCCCTGAAAGCAGACACATTTTTCTCTCTCAATTTAAACCAATCTTTAAGTAGACTCAGAATTTAATGTGCCTGATATTTGAGAACGCCCTCTTTTCTTTTATTTATAGAGTGGTATATTTTGGGGGAGTGATTTGTTTCAAATATGCCATAAGGTGTATGTCTGAAATTGATAGAACTGCTTCAATCATAAGTTAATTAAATTTGGTTTGATATTTGAACAAGTATTAGAAGACATAAAATGAAGCAAGAGTCATTTAAACTTTGCCATCCAGTTTAAGTTCTAGTGATCAGTACTGCCAATAGTGATAAATCTACTAGAGGAGATTGGCTCATAATGAAAGACAAGCAAAGGCAAAATGCTCTTTTCTGAAGCTGTGAATTCCACTTATGGTAACACATTTCTAGATATCAACAACAAAAAAGAAACTCAAAGTAGATATTAAAACTTTCTCTGTTTCCTATTATGCAATATGTGCAAATATAACTTATCCATAACAGTATTTAATGATAACTTCTAGATTTGTAAATTTAAAAGACATGGTTCAATAAAAGTATTCAAGCTAAAATCATTAAATTGGGTCTCCTTATTTTAAAAATTCACGTTGGCCTTCATGTTCTTAACCTACTGTTTGGAGAAATAAATTGTTGCTTTTTCAAGCTCAGTGGATATATTTTCTGGACTAGTGGGGCAGCTAAAACATTAGCCTATAGGTTTTTAAAAAATTAAGCGAAGGGAGACAGGTATTCAGTATTTCTAAGAGAAAACCTTACCATTCCAAAGGCCTAGGTAAAGCTTCTGTAACGTATCTCCATATGTAAGTATCATATTGCTGGGAGGTATCTAATTAAAGGACTATCAGAAATGCATTTGGCCTAAGTGGAAATATTGTATATAGTTGAATATATTTCCTGATTCTGTCAAGATTATATAAACGATCTATCAAAGTGATAGCAAGGCAAAGAAGAAAACAGCTTCAATATCTGGCAGATGGGAACCCAGAAAGGTGGCCCTGGTATTTGGAACCACTTTTATATTTCCTTTGAGATGTCTTCTTTGACCCATGGGTTATTTAGAAATGTGTTGTTTAATCCCCAAATAATTTTGGGATTTTCTAGCGATCTTTCTGTTACTGATTTCTACTTTAATTCCACTGTGGTCTGAGAGCATATTTTGCATTATTTCTATTCTTTTAAATTTGTTCATGTGTTTTATGGATCAGGGTTTGGGCTATCTTTGTTGAATGTTCATCGGGAGCTTAAGAAGAATGTGTATTCTGCTGGGTTTTGGAGGAAGAATTCGATCAGTGTCAACTAGATCTAGTTGATTGTTGCTGTTGACTTCAAATGTATCTTTCTGGATTTTCTGCCTGCTGGATCTGTCTGTAGCTGATAGAGGGACATTGAAGTCTCAAGAGATTTGTCTTTTCTCCTTGCAGTTCTATCCTTTTTGCTTCACATATTTGTTGCTTTGTTGTTAGGCACAAATACATTCAGGATTGTTGTGTTATCCTGAAAAATTTGCCTACTTTTTCATTATGTAATGTCGTTCTTTATCCCTGATAATTTTCCTTGCTCTGAAATCTGCTTTGTCTGAAGTTAATAGAACCATTCAAGCTTTTTATTTGGTTAGTGTTCACGTGGTACATCTTTTTCCATCCTTTTACTTTTTATCTATCTTTTCTTTATATTTAAAATGGATTCCTTGTAGACAAAAAATAGTTGGGTCATCTTATTTAATTCACTCTGTTTTAAAATTGCTGTATTTAAACCATCCACACTTAAAGCAATTGACATGCTTGGATTTATACCATTTTGTAACTATTTTCTGTCTGTTACCCTTGTTCTTTGTTTCTTGTCTTTTTTTTTTCACTTTTTCTTTTTAAAGAAGCTTTAGATTACATAAAGTTACATAAAAAATATAGGAGATTCCCATATACCCAACCTCCTCTCCTCCCCCATTTTTCCCCATTAACATCTCTTTCATTCTTCTTATGCTTTCTGTGGTTTTGAGTGAACATTTTATTATTCCATTTTCTCTCCTAGCATAAGAAATATATTTTTAAATTTATTTTAATAGTTTCTTTAAAGCTTGAAGTAGGAATTTTCAACTAATATAAATCCACCTTCAAATAACACTATCTCCTCACAGGTAGTTAAGGTACCTTATAATGTAATGTTACCAATTCCTCCCACCTGTCACTTAAAATATTGGCTGGCATTGGGTATGTGCCTTCCCCTACATGGAAGGCTGGAGGACAGCCACAGGCTCTCCCTGGAGAGGCTCCGGCCAGGCCCTGCTGGAAACTCCAGCTCCCCAATGTGCCCCCAACACCGTGATGCTGGCAAGTTCTCAGCTCAGGGATCCCTGCTCGTTTCTCTGTCCCCCTCGCACAGCATGGCGTCCCTGATCATGCGGGGCTGCAGACTGAGGCCAGGGCTGGTTATGACTGCTCCTCCCACAGGGAGCTGAGACTCAAACCTCCCTCTGGTTTTGCCCGGGCCCCATCTGCCCTAGAGGGGCTTTAGCCCAGGGGCTGAGGCTCAGAACCCAGCCACTGAGGTGGGTGAGTGATATCCACCCAGCCTCGTTTATGCACTCCCAGGGACTACTACTAGGTCACACCCCTTTAAATCATTAAGCCGAGTTGTTGGTGTAGAAGTGTTTTCAGGGTCTGCTCCTTTTCACGCCTGCAGAGACGGTGCTGGGGCACAGAGGCCCCCAGGGAGATGCGGGAGAGGGAGGCTGATGCCAGCCTTGCCCAGGTCAGGGCACAGGAACCAGCAGGCACTGCACAAGGGCGGGCACGACGGCTTCGGGGCTCAGCCAGGGCTCCGGGCCCCAGGAGAAATGATTCCCACCCTGCCTGCGGCCCCCTCCCTCAGCCTGTCCATTTAGGCACCTCGGGGATGAACCCCAGGAGCTTCAGATCCCAGCAGAGGGACCTGCACGGAAACAGGGCACTGGGATACACGCGCTCGCACACATTCTCACCCACTCACACATAGAATGTGTGTAAAATGAACCTCGTCCCCACATAGAAACTGGAATAGAACCTGACAAAGGTGCACACAGTTAGGAAGCATAAACTCTATGAGAAGACATCAATAAGATCTAAATTTGAAAATCACATCCAAGCATAGTGCCTTCAGAATTGCTACCTGTCTCTCATCCGGGCACTCCCAAGACTGCTGTGAAAATTCGGTGAAAGATGTCATGTCAAAGCCCCTGTGGGGCCTCCCTGGCCTGGCCCTGAGACTGGAGGGGGCAGCAGAGGAGGTCAGCGCTGTGCACGGCCTCTCTACCCTCCCTCCTGTCGCACTCCTTTCCCAATCTGATCCTGGGAGGCTCTTGGTCTCTCCCCTGACTCACCTGTCACCAGAGCTCACCTGGTGAGGGACAGACTCCTCTCTCCTTGTTTCTGGGGTCCGATTGTCTCCAAATCCAGAATGTTCTGAATTCAAGGTATTTCCCACATAAGATGGCTGTTATCCGGCCTTTCTCAGGGCTCACAGCTCCCTGTCCCAGGAACCTCCCTGCTTCCTTACAGCCCCCTCAGCCGTCCACCCCTGAAGCCTGGGCAGGAAACTGGGCAAGGAATGAATGTAAGCCATGAGTGCCATCTTGGAACCACCTGCGCCTCACACGGGCCTCCCAAATCCCCAGTCCCTGCCTGGGCACCTGGGCACCTGGCACTGAGGCAGGAAGGCCCTGGGCGGGGGGAGGGTGATCCTTAGCCCCTCATGTCTTCTGGCCCTGCACCCCTTGCTCAGGCTTTCCAGCCAATCTCTGAGACAGCCCCCCAGCCCCGGCCTACCCAGGGCAGGGACCTGCCCCCCAACCTCTGGCCTTCCTCCCCTTCTCAGTTTCCTAATGCCAGGGGCTCTTGTGGGGACAGAGGCAGAGGCTCCCCAACATGTGGAGACAACTCTGGGGGTGCCTGGCAGCCCACAGCCACACCCTCCTAACTGCCCCTCCCCCTGGCTGGGCCCTTCAGCCCTGTTGGAGTCACGTGGCCAGGGGCTGGCCAGGAGGGACCCCTGACTAGATAGGGGTATTGGGAGGGCTGCCTGGGAGCCCCTCAGTCCTCTGAGCAGGGGCTGTGGAGGAGTGAGGACAGCACCCAGAGGGCAGGAGCCTGAAGAAAGAAAAGCTGGCTGGTTCCCAAGGGCTTTCCAGCTTCTGGAGCCCTGGGCCTGGCTACCCCACCACGGCCCAGCCCCCACGGCCCAGCCCCCAGAACTCAGCCCCCACGGCCCAGGCCCCTTGTCCCAGCCCCCACAGCCCAGCCCCCACGGCCCAGCCCCCAAGGCCCAGCCCCCATGGCCCTATAGCCCCTGCCCTGTCCTCTCTGCTCTGGGGTCGCTGCCTCTGCACAGCCTGAGGTAGGTCAGGCAGGGTCCTGCTGGGAGCAGCCTTTGGCAGGGCTGCTTTGGCGTTTCCATGGAAACACCCCAGGCTGGGGGTGCATCTGGAAGTGGTCTGTGGAAAGTTGTGCAGGTTTTTTGGTTCCTTGGAAGCTTTGTGATTAGGCAGAAGAAATCCTCAGATTTAGGATCTCAGCCTTCTCTGCTCCTGAGCCCCCCCTCACAATGGGGGCTCCTCCTCCACAGGCTTGTGTCAAAGTCCAGAGGGTCCTGGCCCCCACTGCAGTCGTCGGGGCTGCCCGGATCACCTGGCACGTGGCCTGCTGGGGCCCTGGCCCTGGGGACTCTGGGGGGCTGTGTTACCACTCGGGGTTGTCTGTATTCCCCCTACCAACAATGACATCAGGACCCAGAGGACCCTGCCCCTGGGGTCGAGGACCTGCCAGCCAGGTCTGTGGAACGAGTATCTCAAAGGCCAGTAGTGAAATGCCCATCTCCTACTTGTTAGCTTCTCTTATTTATACAACCAGAGGCTCTCAGTCCATGTGAAACAAATAAAAAGAAACCAGAAGAGGAAGTTAACAGAGTCAGGCTTCACGTCCTGCAAAGAAAGTCAGGAAGTGCAGCGTGGGGAAGCCACTTGCGCAGCTGCCCTGGGATATAGTCTCCGAATGGGGCCAAAACAGCTGCCAAGACCCCTCCCCAGGCTTTAAGGCCCTCTCCCTCGTTCCTGGCTCTGAGTTGGCCTGTTGCTCTGACTCGCCTTATGTGGCATTTTGTCACAGGGACAACCTTCTTATTACCAGCTTGGGAGAGGATTTGCTGACACACAGGACGGCCTGGGAAATGCTCTACCCAACCCCGTCCTGGGAGCTGGCTGGACACAGACGGGGGCTCAGCCTCACAGGAGGGCATGGGTCAGGGAAGGGGGGATAAGGGGGCTCTCAAGAAACAGCAACGCCCAGGTAGGAAGACTTTGAAGGTTAAGAGTTATTTGATCTAGGGCAAGCCTGCAAATATTCACTACATACATACATACAAGCATGGGAGAAATTATGGTTATTTCCCTCTCAATCAATATTGATTAAACACCAAAACCAGCCATATTTTCCCCTGTTCTTGCCTTACACACATTTGAAAGCTTCAAGAGGACGGGATTGAAGTGGAGAGAAGTTTAGTTTCCTAACTAGTAAGATCAATAGAGAATGACTAACTAGAATATGTCACCAGAGAAGAGGCTGTGGTTAGAGAATGGAAAGTTGAGGTTTAACCTGTGCAAAACTGGTACAAAGTTGTTTGTAAATGTTTGGAAATGAATAGAAATGGTGAAAGCACATCATAGGATTTGTAATCAGTATCGCTAACGTATGGGTTTGATAGTGGTTTTGCTTTTGTTGTTTTTTTTTTTTTTGAATAATGAAAATGCTCTAAAATTCATTGAAGTAATGAATGCCCAACTCTTGATTATACCAACTGATTTTACACTTTAGATAAAATTGTATAGTTTATGAATAAAATAATAGGATGGGTTGGGGAAAAATACACCAAATGCAAGATATGGACTATAGTTAGCAGTAATACTTCGATGATGTTCTTTCATAATTTGTTACAAATGTTTCACAAAATGCAAGGTATTAGTGGTGGATAATGTATGGGAGTCCTGTATGATGTTTGTTTTGTAAGTTTACAACTTTTACTATACACTTATTGTTTACATATGTTCATGTATGAATAATATATTTCAATAAATTTTTTTAAATGAAAAATTAATAGAGAATGCCTGGGCTGCCCTGGGTAATATCCCACCTTGCAGACCCTCCTGAGGTGCTCAGGGACCTTACACCAGGTTCCCGGGGCCCGTGGGCCTGGTGATTTCACAGTCATAGAGAGACTGAGGACTATGCCTGGTGGAAAGATGCTGCTCACTAAAACTCATCCTTCTTGGGCGTGGATTCACCAACATTGGCAGATGCAACCAGATGGGGAGTAGTTTTTCTTCTCTAGTGGAATGGACATGATTCAGTGACTTGAGCACAGTTTGGGGCACCTGGACGGAGAAGTTGTGCTTCCAGCTAGTGACCTTCAGGGGATCCTCACCATCTTCGATGAAGCATTCAGAATTCGAGAATCCAAAGTTGGAAACCAGGGACATAGATAGGGCAAAGGAGATGAGAAATTCAAAGGCTTCTCTTTGCAAAAAGTTAGGAAGAGAGAAACAGAACTGGATTCACATGAAACAGGCTTTTTTCATGGAGCAGAATTTGGCAGATGAAGACAAGGATGTTGTGAGTAGCACATTCTGTGTCCAGCCCCCATGGGACCCCAGGATGCTTTTTTCTAGCAGATGAAGCATAAATGCATCTCATACAGGACAATAACTCTCACCAGGTAATAAACTCTTTTAATCATCAGCAACAAATGCCAACATCTTTTAGACTGTAAAACCAAAACTCTGTGTCCACCTCAGCCAGCTCAACAATCCTGGCCATTCAGTGCTTTAGCCTTGGGGCTTTGGAGGCAGGGCTTGTGGAGGGCATCTGGCGAGTGCTCGGGCACAGGGAGGGACCAGTGGCAGCATCCGGGAGGACTGGGAGTACGTCCTTGGAGAATGGCAGCACTCCGGGCACATAGGGAAGGGGACTCTCTCGCGGCAGGGTAAGGAGCACAGGCTTGGGTCAGAGACCACCGGCAAGCATGGGGTCCTCATTGGGGTGAAGGTGAGGCACCTCCCCTGTAGGGCAGAGAAGAGATAGAAGGTGGTCATGGAGAAGCCATTTGATTTGGGACCAGAGGCTGCAGTTCCCTTGGCCCAGTGGGCTGCGCTCAGGACCCACCTGGACCCATAGGGTCATGCTTCTTCTCTCCTTGGGGTGCTGGCATCCAGCCTCGTCTCCTACTTGGAGGCGGGGTTTGGCTGTCACCACCTCTATAGAGGCTTCCCTGCCCTCCCCAGGGAGCCTTAGGTGTTCTGACCTCTGAACTCTGGGGCTGCTCCTCCATGGATCGGGAGCCTTGGGAGCGAGGGTGAGGCCTGACTTCCTTCCAGGGCCCCAGAAAGCCCAGGGACTAAATTCCAGAGGTAACACCTTAAACTATTAAAATATCCAGTGTGCAAGTAAAGATTGCAAGACATATAAAGAAGCAGGAATTGATGGCCCAGTCATAGGAACAAGATAAAACATCAGAAACCATCAACAAATAAAACCAGACTTTGAACATACCAAAGACTTTTAGAAAATGATCTTGAATATGTTCAAGGAGCTAATGGAAAACATGTATAAGGAACTAAAGGACATCAGGAAAATTATATATGAAAAAAATGAGAATTTCAATAAAGAGAGAGAAATTATAAAAGGGACCCAAACAGAAATAGTGGAATTGAAGACCACAATAATGGAATTTAAAATTCCCTGTATGGGTTCAATAGCAGATTGGAGTTGGCAGAAGAAAGTATCTGTGAACCTGAAGACAAGATGATTGAAATTATTTAGGCTGAGGGGCAGAAAGGAAAAAGAATGAAGAAAAGTAAACAGAGAGACCAGGAGACTTGTGGGACATGAAGTATACCAATATATGCATTATGGGATTCTTAGAAGAAGACAGACTAAAAGGGACAGAGAGAATATTTGAAGAAATAAAGCATGAAAACTACCCAAATTTAAGGAAAGAAATGAATATACACATCCAAGAATCACAATGAACTCTGAACAAGATAAAGTCAAAGAGATCCACAACCACCACATTATAATCAAACTGTTTAATGTCAAAGACAAAGAGAGAACCCTGAAAATTACAGGAGAGAAACAACATATCATGTTCAAGAGAGATTCAATAAGATGAAGTGTCAATTTCTCATCAGAAACCACTGAGGCAAGAAGGCAGTGGGATGGCATATTTAATGTGCTGAAAAAAAATAAGTGCCAACCAAGAACTTTTATCTGGTGCAACTGTCTTTCAAAAATGAGGATGAGATTAAGAAATTCCAAGATAAACAAAAGCATAAGCATAGGGAGTTTGCCATCATTAAACCTGGACTATAAGCAATGCTAAAGGGAGTGCTTCAGATTGAAAGCAAAAGGTCAGCAGATGGTAGAACAAAGCTGCATAAAATAATAAAGATCTCTGGTAAAGGTAACACATGGTTAATTATAAACACCAGTACTTTCGGTTTGTAACTCCACTTTTTACTTCTTATGGGATCTAAAATGCAAATGCATAAAAGTAATGATATACCTATGGGTTGGGACACAATGTATAAAGATTTAATTTGTGACAAGAACACATAAAGGATGGGGGCGGCGGCAGAAGGCTATAGAACATAGTTTGTGAATGCTGTTGAAATTAAGCCGGTAATAAATCAAACAAGATTGTTAAAGTTTGAAGCTGTTAAATTTGTACACCATGGTAGCCACATTTGTTAAGATGCTAAATGTGTACCTCATGGTAACCACAATATATATCAGAAGAATGTACACAGAAATAAATGGGAAAGGGTTCAAAACAGTTCACTATGAAAGGGAAAATTAATACAAAAGTAGGCAGTGATGGGAGAACTGAGGAACAAAAAAGGAATAAGAATTACAAAATCCAAATAAAATGGCAGAAGGGCCTGCATTATCAGTAGTTAGTTTAAATGTAAGTGGGTTAAACTCTCCAGTCAAAAGGCAGAGATTGGCAGAATGGATAAAAGAACATGGCCCAATTTTATGCTGTTAAGAAGAGATTCTCCTTAAATTCAGACACAAGTAGGATTACCAAAAGGGATCCAGTGTGGCTATACTTATATACAATACTAATATACTCATATATTATACTAAGACACTAATACCTGATAAAATAGACGAAGTAAAAAACTGTTATAAGGGACAAAGAAATACAATACCCATTGACAAAAGGGTCAATTCATCAAGAAGAATTCATATATGCACCTAATAGCAGAGCTGCAAAATATATGAAGCAAATATTGAGACATTGAATGGAAAAGTAGATAGTTCTACATTAATAGTAGGAGACTTCAATGCACCACTTTCCATAATGAATAGAACTTCTAGACAGAAGATCAATAATGAAGACTTGAACAATACTGTAAACCAACTAAACCCGACATACATAGAACAGTTCATCCAGCAACAGCGTAATACACATTCTTCTCAAGTGTAAAAGGACAGACAACATGTTATACAATGGACAGATGTTATATATATAATAGATGTTATACCACCATTATGAGCAACAAAAGAAAAAATAGTTAAATTGGATTTCATCAAAATTATAAACTTTTGTTCATCAAAGGCTATTATCAAGAAAGTGAAAAGACAATCTACATAATTGGAGAAAACATTTGGAAACCACGTATCTGGTAAGGGTTTGACACCCAGAATCAATAAATGAATCCTACAACTTAACAACTAAAAGACAAAGCACCCAATTAAAAAATGGGAAAATAATTTGAATGGACATTTCTCCAAAGAAGATACACAGTTGGCCAATAAGCACATGAAAAGATGTTCAACATCACCATCCACCAGGGAAATGCAAATCAAAACCACAATGAGATACCACCACACACCCATGAGAATGGCTTTAATTAAAGAAAAAATGAAAATAGAGACCACAAGGCAAGAGCACGTCGGCGCCACGTCCAGCCCCCTGGGGCCTGCGTGCTCCTGAGCGCCATTTCCTAGGGTTGGGGACTCCATCTGTGGGCAACTGTCAGAGGAAAAGCCCCCCGCGCCTGCTCACCATGTTTCCCAACGAGGGCCGCATCAGTCGCATGGAGCTGCAGCTCTCGTTAACAAGAGCGCACAGGAGGTCCAGCTTGCCCTGCAAAGCAGACGTGGCGTGAGGACGCCACAGGCCTGGGCGACGCAGCCAGAGCGGGTCAGGCACCCCCGGCCGTGCCCCAAGAACATGCACGGACACTGGGAGCGGGAGCCTGAAAGCCTGCTGCTTGCTGGGGGGGCACTGTGGGTCACAGTTTCAGAATCTGGGACAAACACTCTTTTTGGTGTGGGGAGAAGTCAGGGGCTCGTCTAGGAGTCAAGTTCAAAGGTTGGAGGAGCTA
>JAQZBX010021270.1:0-32410 GCA_029593785.1 Cabassous unicinctus
TTTTTTCCCAAACATGTTGCCAGTTGGCACTTGGTATTAATCCCTCGTTGCCAGGGAGGCTCATCCCCGGGAGTCATGTCCCACGTTGGGGGGAAGGTAATGCATTCAAATGCTGAGTTTGGCTTAGAGAGAGGCCACATTTGAGCAACAAGGAGGCTCTCAGGTGGTAACCCTTAGGCACTCCATAACAGTCTTAAGAGGAAGAGGAAGCCCAGAGGGGAAGGCAGAGACCAGCCAGAGATTGGTGAACATCTTGCATCAACATGTGGCAACTTATTTTAGTGAGAAAGCAACCCTGACTTGGGCATTTTCTTGACCTTGTAAATATAAGGTTTTACTACAAATAAATACCTTTTATAAAGCCAACAGATTTCTGGTAGTTTTCATCGAACCACAATGATATATCATTTCACACATGCTAGCTTGGCCATTATTAAAAAAAAGAAATCTCCAAGTGTTGTAGAGGATATAGAGAGATAGGGTCACTTATTCACTGACAGTGAGAATGTAGAATGGTACAGCCACTGTGGAAGACAGTTTGGTAGCCCTCAGGAAGAAAGTACAGAGTTGCAAAGTGATCCAGCTATCAAGCTAATAGGTGCATACTCATAAGAACAGAAAGGAGGGACGCGAACAGACATTGGCACACTGATGTTCATAGCGACATTATTCACAATTGCCAAAAGATGCAAACAACCCAAGTGTCCATCAACTTTTGAATGATTATATGAAATGCAGTATATAATTATGATGGAATATTATTCAGCTGTAAGAACAAATGAAATACTGACACATGAAAATATGGATGTGTGAATGAAATTTTTTTAAAGATTGAATTTGGATCACATCATTATATTAATTGTAAAATTAATTCTATCACTTTAAAAAATCTCTCTAATTTTATATAATAGAGACTAGTCTGGATAAATTATGGTTTTCAGATTTCTGAATATTTATTGTTCATCCTTTATATTTGCTACAATACTAAATTTTTAAAATAAAAATGCTTTAATTTTGAACAGCAAAATTAATTTCATACTTAGGTAAAAGCATAGCCACAATAAAGGTATAAAGATGACTGAAAATATTATCCTTGAGCTAAACACTGGCTTCATCTATCTTTTTATCTCTCATCCATCTATGTATCAAACTATTTTTTGCTATGAGAAATATGTGTGTGTCTGCGGGGGAGGGGATGGGTTATAGGAATTTGTAATGAATACGTTTCATTTTTCTATCTTAGTTGAAAATAAACAAGTATGGATGAGATACTGAAAAACTTGTCAGAAGACATAGGCAAAAATGAATATAAACATGGATATTAAAATAATGATAAAATCAATTAGAAGAAAACTGCTCATCCCAGTATGTAGGCACCAGACATTTATCCCGATTTCAAAGTTAACCAGACATTACCCTGAAGAAATTAAAAAGAAAAAATAGAATAGTAAGGATTTTCTAGAGTGGGTATTATTCCTTCTCACTTGGAAATTATGGAATTCTCAGATGCTCCATCCACCCTTAACCTCAAGTAAATTCTGCCAGTTTAATGGTTCCTTATGTAACGTTGCTCCAAACATGGATTCCTTCAAAATACCACAAATCACAGGAAAACCATAACCACAAGACAATTATTTCTGACATAAGAAGTAAGTATTTAGGATGAATTGGTAAAGACTATTTAAATTCTTCAAAAACTTTTACACATGTGCACATAACAATGAAAAAACATAATGGAAATGAAGAGGCTATTTAAAATACACCAATTCAATAAAGTTATATAATCATATGGAATGAGAAACAAATAATGAGAAAATAAATTTCTCAGACTTTACAAATATCATGAGAGAAATAAAATGTAGTATAAGAAATTTTGTGAAGAAAATTTAAATTATGTACACAAAAATTGTTACTATTGATGAACAGTTAGATTAAGGAATTCCAATATCTGGAAACGATGAGAAAATAGAGAAAATGGAAGGAAGAATATCACAAATAGATATTAACTTTCTTTTTGCAAGAAAGGCATGTTCTTCCACTTGAAATGGCATATGGTAAATTAAAAAAATCACATGCAAAAATTGATAATAAAAATTCTTGCATAAAAGACAAAGAAGTATTCAAGAGAATATCATATCATGAAAATATGAATCAGATGAGGACCAAAAATTTCAGAAATCTTAAGTATTCAGTTCCATAATAAACACTTAACACATTCTGAATAAGTTACATGAAGGAAATGACTATGGAGAGATCCATTTCAAAGATTAACAAAGGGAAGCATCATGCTTATAGATATGCATAATGCCAAAATGTAATACTCCAAATTAAAGAAAGAGGCTAGGAAGATTTGGGAGATAGTTTAGTGGAAAAATAGAAGTCACAGAAGAAAATGAATTTTAAAAAATTAGGGATTTCAAAGATAACTTAGCAATTTGTTAAAAATTCTATAAAATATGAGTGATATAGAAATACTATACATCATGACCAAATTGTAAGTCTTTCAAAAGTATAGCTAATAGAACATTAGACAATTAAATATACTAATTTATTAAAATACCCTAACTTAAATGTTATATAAAAATGCCTTCTTTGAAGAAGAGGTATATCTTCCAATTAAATTGTTATTCATTAAGAAAACTGTTCTCAGTTATACTGAAGTAAAATACCTACTCTCCAGAAAAATAATAATTAAAGGGAAATCTGCTAGTTCAAACAACATAGGACTTACAACGTGCATAGCAGAAGCATTTTTCTTTTAAAATATACTTTATTTTTATGTTTTAAATATACTTAGATTACATTAATGTTACATAAAAATATAGGATTTTCCCATATGCCCCACTACCCTTCCCACATTTTCCTACATTAACAACATTTTTCATTAGTGTGGTACATTTGTTAAAATTGATGAACACATTTTGGAGCATTGCCACTAAGCATGGATTATAGTTTACATTGTAGTTCAAACTTTCTCCCACACAATTTTGTAAGTTATGACAAGATATATAATGGTCTTTATCTGTCATTGCAAGTCATTCAGAACAATTCCCAATTCCCAAAAATGCTCCCATATGACACCTATTTTTCCCTCTTCCTCCCCTCAGAACCTCCAGTGGCCACTGCCTTCACATAATGATAAAAGTTCTTCCATTTCCAAAATCACAATAATTCTATAGTAGAATACCAGTAAGTCTACTCTAGACCATTGTTCATTTAGAAGCATTCTTTTATAGGGGACCAAGGAAGCCAAACTCTCACCAACTTTATTAAGATAGAAAATAAAATATATAAGAATCTGAGAAAAAACAGCACTTGAATTAGCTGCAGAGTAAATGTAAAAGTGAACAATAAGTTCATGAGAAGATGTTATCATATTTATTCTTTTAACCACAGTTCATATTCCACCACAGAATTCATTGTGTTTTATAGTCCCATGCTTTGTAAAATTCATTCACAATGTACATTCAGTGGCTCTCTTTTTCTTTACAGATTTGTGCTGTCATCACCTCCATCAATTTTAGAATGTTTTCATTATTTCAAAAGAAAATTTCCATACCTCCTCTAGCAGTATGATATTATTTATGAATTCCAAAAAAAGATATTTGATTACATTTGTAAATGGCGCTGTTCCTCTGGGTGTGATACCCTTTGATTGTATTAGATTCATATGCCTTTGATTAAACTATGTTAAGATTAAGGATTTGATTCAAATACTTCATTAGGGAATGCAGGGTTCAGTCTCTGCCCCCTTGGTAGGCTATATAAACTGGATGCTCAATCAAGAACACACAAAAGTAGATACATAGAGAAGATACACAGAGAATCCTGTAGCCCCAGGAAGAGACATGAAACTGTAAGTTTACAGCTGACATTTTAAAGAGAACAGAGCAGCTGATCCTGGAAAGAAATAAGTCTAGGGAAGAAAGATGAATGTTATGCCAACCTATAGCTGATATCAGAAGAAGCTAGACCCATGGAGCTTTAAGAGGAAGGCTGAAATCTCACAGACGTCACCCACCATCATGCTTCAACATGTAGCAACAGAGTTTGGTAAGAAAGCAACCTTAAGTTGGACTCTTTAGAGCCTTGTGACTGTAAACTTTTACTCCAAATAAATACCCTTTATAAAAGCCAACAGCTTTCTGGTACCTTACATCAGCATCCCTTTGGCTGACTAATACCCCTCCTTAAAGCCCCCTATTGTTGCCCATAAGAATTGATGTAATAAGTATATAATACTAATACAGGGTGTCATTATCCAGGTAGGTTGGTGGAAAATACACCAAATGTAAGAAATTGGTATAGTTAATAGTAATATTTTGACAATGTTCTTTCATAGTTTGTAAAAATTGTTTCAAAGCAATGCAAGATGTTGGTCATGGGATAATGCATGGGAGCCCTGTATGAAAATATGCATGTTTCTTTTGTAAGTTCACAACTTAAACTATATGATTACTGTTTATGTATGTTTATGTATGAACAATAAGATTGAATAAAATTTTTTAGAAAAGTGAATTTTAATCAAGAATCCACCCCAATTTTACAAAAATATTATTGAATATTTTTGAGAAGAAAATTGCCTGCAAAAAGTAAATAAATAAATATAAAATAGCTATAAATTGTAAGAAAACATAGGAAGTAGTTTCTAATGAAACAATTGAAAACAGTATAAGATATATATATAGCAGATATGTATCAGTGATATAAAAGAAATTATGGAGAAAAATAAACATTTGATTGGCTTATATTATAAAAGAACTAAACTAATGAAAGTTTGATCACATCTATCATTTGGAAGACTCAATATTATTAAGATGTTGCTATTTCTGAACTTATAAACCTATAAATCCAAGCATATATTTTTTCTTATAATTTGACAAATTGTCCATAAAAATTAATAGGAATCCCAAACAATCTGTACATTTAAAAAAAAAAAGAGTAGAAGCATTTCCTTAACACATATCATCTTGCTATAAAATAATAGTAATTAAACATTGTGGCATGGGAGCAGAAGCAGATAAGCAATCAATGTGACAGAAAAGGATACATATAGAAGAATCAACAATTAAAGATACAACACTGTACTGCCTTGAAATGCCATGTATATTTCAGTAAATTGTACCAGGAAATTGGTTAAAAATATTTGAAAAGTGAAATTTAGTCATATTTCTGAAACTATGCAAGCCAACTCAAAGTATATTGAAGAAAAGAATGTGATAAACAATTTCATAAAATTTGGAAAATATCTTCTGTACCTTAATGAGGGAAATAATTTCTTAGATTAGAAAAAGGATGATGTGGAAAAGATATAAAAACGTACACAATGGAAATGTGTTTGTGCATTTGATTGCAATAAGATTAAGAATTTTTTATTCTTCAGCCAAACCAAGGGCACAGAAATGCATAGCACAAAGTCAGGGAAAAGAAGTATAACTCATAATACTTTAAAAATGAATTTCAAAGAAGGTGAAGCACAGATATTTCATTTACACAAGAAAATATTATCCTCATTATTATTACTGAAGGAAAATAACAAATATAATCATAATGCTGTAGTGCAACAAATTCAGTAGATTAGAAAAATTAAATCTGGAAGTACCAATTGTTGGTTGGCATGTAGAGGAAAGGAAATGCTTATATATTACTGATGTGTGTGCATAAATTGGTATAGTTGCATGGAAAACTGGTATTACAGCAGTCAGCTACAACCATGTTATGTTGCAATAACCAAAAACCAAAAAACAAAAACAAAACAAACCTTAAATCATTGTGCTAAGAGGAACAAAGTTGATTTTCAACTTGCAACACATATTTTTTTGTGTTGGCAATGGCTTTACTCCACACTGTACAAATTTTCTGCCCAAGATATTGGAGCAGCTTCTATATGGGATGTTAAGGTTCTCATGACAGAATAAAAAGATATTGTAATGATGTATACATAAACTCTGAAATCCAAACTCCTTACTTTTGCTCACAAATCATTGGGCAAAAAACATGATGTGGCAAAACTAGCCTTAATGAATTGTGAAAATATTTTCATACAATAGAAAGGTCACAGCATCTCAGAACGTGAATATTTTAAATTGTGGCCCAAACTAGCTCAATTTATTCATTAACAAAACACATGCTATGACTTTGCCTTTTCAGTCAGAAGAAGGGTTAACTATATAGTGGAAGAAAATGTCTTGAATAAAGAGAGGAAATAGCAAACATCTAGGATTCTCGGGTTTTCACATTAGGGCTATTTTAATAATTATGTGTTGAACTCAAAATGTAATTTGAATATATGATATTCTTCCTTAAAATAAACAATATCTAGCCACAGTAACCATCTGAGTGCAGATTAAATTTAGAAGGTTAAACTTTTTCTCATGCTTCTCCACATTCTTACCACCTTGCAATAGTGATGTACATTTGTTCTAATTCATAGAATGACATTTTTTTATTTGTACTGTTAACCACAATTCCCATCCACGTCTAGGTTCACTCTGTTATTCAGTATATAGAATATTCTCTAGCTTTCTTTCAATTAATATTTACATCCCTAGACTACCCTTTTCAGCCACAATCCCATTTATGAACCCACTGCATTAGTTCTACTCACTAAAATGTGTTATCATCTGTGGTAATTTGATGTTATTTATGAATTCCATAAAAGATGTAGGTTATGTTTGTAAACTGGTCTGTTCTTCTGGACATGATAACCCTTTGATTGTATGAGGTTCAGCTGAGAATTCTGCTTAAATTATGTTAAGATTAGGGCTTTGATTCAAACATGTCATTAGAGTGACTAAGCATTGAGTCCCCACCCCCTTGGTGAGCTGATAAAACAAGCTCACACACAGAGAAGAAGAACACAGAGGAAGAGAGACAGCTCATAAGATGGGATCCTGTGGCCCTGGGAAGAGAGATGTGCCTGATAGTCTACAGCTGACCTTGTGAAGAGAACAGAGCAGCTGATTCCAGAAAGAAATTAGAAGCCAGCAAGAAAGATTAGCCTTATGTCAGCCTACAGCTAAGATTGGAAGAAGCTGGGACCATGGAGCCTTAAGAGGAAGAAGGAAAGCTGAACACTCACACATACAGCCTGCCATCTTGCTTCAGTACATGGCCAATAACTTTGGGTGAGAAAGTACCTCTTATGGTACCTTGAGTTGAACTCTTTAGGATCTTGTGACTGTAAGCTTCTATCCTTTATAAATACCCTCTCTAAAAGCAAACAGTGTTCTGGTACTTTGCATCAGCACCCCTTTCATGCTGATCCATTTCTATCCATTTGGTTAGGTTCAAATCTATCCATTTCCTCACTATTACCATCAAGTTAATTGAAACTTCTACATACATTAAGCATCAGTCCACCTTCTCAGTCCTCCACTTATTTTCTAATAACCTATATTTTATGTTTTAAATCCATGTGTTTATTCTTCATATTTAGTTTGTGTTAGTTAGACAATGCAATATTTGTCCTTTTGTGTCTGGCTTATTTCACTTAACATAATGTCTTCCAGGTTCATCCATGTTATGATGTGTCACAATTTCATTTCTTCTTACAGCAGCATAGTATTTAGTATTCCATCATAAGTATAAACCACAATTTTTTTATCCATTTCTTGGTTGATGGACACTTGGGTTGTTTCTGTCTTTTGGCAATTGTGAACAAAGCCACTATGAACATCGGTGTGAAAATGTCTGTTTCAGTCACCATTTTCAGTTCTTCAGGATATAGTCCTAGTAGAGGAATTGCTGGATCATATGGCAGTACTACATTTATTTTCCTGAGGAACTGCCAAACTGTCTTCAGTGCCTGCATCCTTTACACTCCCAACAATGGGGAAGGAATGTTCCTATTTCTACATATCCTCTCCAGCACTTCTAGTTTTCCATTAAAAAAAAAAAAATGACCACTGAGTGCAGCATAAGATGATATCTCATTATCATTTTGATTTCCATTTCCCTAATTGCTAGTTATATTGAACTTTTTTTTTCATATGCTTTTTGGCTATTTGTATTTCCTCTTTGGGAAATGTCTATTTAAGTTTTCTGACCACTTTTAAATTGGATTGCTTGCTCTTTTATTGTTAATATGGTCTGTTTTATATAGAATGGAAATCAAACCCTTATCATATATGTGGTTTCCAAACATTTTCTCCCATTGAGTGAACTGCTTTTTCACCTTCTTGGCAGTCCTTTGAATCACTAAAGTGTTTAAGTTTGATGAAGTCCCATTTAGCCATGATTTCTTTCATTGATTGTATTTTGGGTTTAAGGTTTAAGAATCCAACACCCACCACAAGTTCTTGAAGATGTTTCTCTATATTTCTGCTATTTTTCTAGGTATCATTTTAAATTTTTCTTTGGGCTCACCCTGTGTCTTCTTAAGACCCTTAATGTCTTTAGCTGTCTCAGTGAATTTATTAACAAGATTTGTTTGAACATCTATAATTAGTTTTCTCAATTCCTTTATGTCATTTGGAAGCTTACCTTGTTTCTTTGACTTGGCCATAACTTAGTATTTCTTTTTAGATTGTAATTTTTGTTGGTGTTTGGCAACTGATTTAAGAGATGTATTTATTCTGGGCTCAGTTTCTCACTTTAGTTTAGGGCTTTCTTTTCCTTTCTCCCTGGCTGGTTATGTAATAGGAACCAAGGATATAATTGGTATTTTATGCTCTGGAGGCTGATGCTGCCCACATTGCCCCAGGAACCAATGAAGCTTTTCCCACATTTCTCCTCTGACAGGGGTAGGGACAGAGCTGCAGCTGTGTTTAGTAATCCAAGCCTTGCAGGCCAAGACTATCTATAGTTGTCCAAAGAAACTGTTGAAACTTCATGACCTTTCCTCTTCTGCCTTGAGCAGGGATGGAGCTGCATGTGTGGGCAGCAAAGTAAGCCATGTGGATCAAAACTGACCACAGTTACCCAGGTAGACTGATCTAGCACTGGCCCCCTCATCCCCTGTCAGGTGTGGGGATGGACTCTCCAGATTGCCCAACAATCTAATCCATGTGAGCCAAAAGCACATGCAGTTCTCTTGACAGACTGAGAGAATACTGTCCTTTCTGCATTTTAAGGCATGGGGATGGAACCACAGGCACCCAACTGACCAGTCCATGCAGGCCAAGAGTGACTGATGGTGCCTGAAGTGGTTGAGGAAACACCAGCCCTTCCTATAATATTAGGTTGGAGTCACAGGAACCCAAAAGTCCAGTCCATGCAGGCCAAAAGTGCCTGCCATTGCCCAAGAGAGGCTGAGGAAAACAGCTCTCTTCCTATTCCATTGGAGGGTTGGGATGGAGCCATAAGTGTCAAATTATTCAGTGTGTGGGGGCCAAAAGCACCTGCAGTTGCTCAGAGATGCTGGGGAGACACTACCTCCCTCTTGTCTTATTCAGGTGCACTGGAGCCACAGGTGTCCAACAGTCCAGTTCATGCAGGGCAGCATTGCCTGCAGTTGCCCAGATAGGCTGAGTCAACACCAGCCCCATCCTATCCTATGGGGTGGGTGGGAGTTGAGTCCTAAGTGCTCAACTATAGGTGGGTCCCTTCAGACTCATACCAACCTCCATTTTATAGCACCTGCTTCTAAATACATCATTGGTAGTGATGTATTATCTATGTGCACCCCTGTTAGACTTCAGCTAATTGTCCTGAAGGGAATTGCTGCAATTAAGGTCATCTTAGTGGGGCAAATGAAAACTTTGAAACTACCCAGCTATGTTTTCACTGATTCTTGGGCAGTAATTTTAGCCTGGCTATTTTTTCAGGCCTTTGGCAAGACTCTAACTTGCAAATAAATATGCTCCTCTGTGGGAAGGAGATATGAGGATGAAAAGTAATTTCTGGTATTTAATGAGCTATTTGTTACCCATGTTGATGTTGAAATAAAGGTCCCTACTCTGGAAAGTGGAACATAACCAAAAAACTGAAAAACATACCATGCTTCTCAGCTAAGTGTGTAGAATGAATTTTCCTACACCCTAGAAAAAATGATTAAGTGACCTATTTCCTCCTGGAACCATGTGAGGCTGGTCCATGGCATTCAGACACAATCCTGTCCTTTAGTCTGCATGCATGAACTGCCACTGACATTGAAAATCAGGGAGAGAATGAAAAACTTTTTCTCTCAGTGAGCCCTGCCAAGGTGAAAATATTGTCCAGATTCCCAGCCCAATGTTCAAGGATATTCTGATCAGGTAGAAAATATTGGGCTTCTAATTCCATCCAGATAATCTTGCTGGATCATGACCTCAGTTAACACTCCCAACTTGCTTGGAATGATTTTGTTTATAGACTTGATTACCATTGCCAAAGAATAATTGCCTGGTTCTTTGCCCAGTCCCTCAAAGTATGACTCATTTATGTCCATGATGGGGGAGTGTATATTTTACACTCATGTCTTGAAAAATCAAATATTGGAGTTGAAGTGACTGACATTGATTAAAAGCCCATGTGTGATTTTTTCCATCCTGATCATTGGTACATACAAAGACTTTACCAACTTGGCCCATAGGATAGAAATTGTCCTTCCCACACAAACTGGTTGAACAGCCACTGTACTGCAGTCTCTGAAGGGAGGTATAGTCAAGGAATTTGGAAAACCTTGGCTGAAAATGCTGTTGTGCACATTGGCATCCCTAGCCCAGATGCCTCCATTTGGAGGCCTCCCTGTCAAGGACTCAAAACTAAAGCTTTCACCAGATGCTTCACTTGACAACTTCTTAAGGAAGTGGAAAGATGCTCTAAACCTTGAGAACACTTCCTCCACTCTGACCCATTACTAAGTAATTTTTCACACCTAGACACCATGTCGCACATGAGCTACTATGTCCAGAAAGCTACAGGAGCCATTTGTTTTGCAACCCTTGGGAGTGAAAGTCCCAAGTCTATGCTGATCCATCTGATACTCACCATGTAGACCCAATCTAAAGAAAATGGAGCAGGGCGACTTAGCATCTTTCCTGGGTTTAAACTCTTGCATATTTTATCACTGTTAGCAATTAAATATTCCACTGTTTATTTCCATATTTGATTAGATGGTATTCATTGGTAACCACAACATCTGGCATCTAAGCCCAGCTATTTCAGCTTAGATCTGCTCTTGAAATCCTTAAAAGTTCAGATTAAGTTAAAAAAAAATATCAATTATTTAATTCACAACCTCAATTCAATAAAGTAGTACAATACAATATTTAAAGAATATTTTGCATTCTGCCCAAACTTGTTTCTCTATGACATTATATACCCTTTTTAATAGAATAATATCCATTTTAAAATTCACATCCTTAACAATTTATATGTGCTTTCCTTGAATCATTGCTCTATAAAAATATTTTTTAATTGTAACATTTTCTAAAATAAAATTTATTTTAAATTCATTTAATTTCACATGGCATAAGTGCAGAAATAAAAACCACTGCCAGGAAGTAAAGAGCACAACTACAAAACTTCTCCTACACAAGCACTTAATATATGAGTAAAGAAATGTGTAGTAATATAGTAAAAATAATAGTTAAATGCACTTGTAAAACTGGATAGTCATATTGGATAAAATGAAATTTGATACCTGCCTCTCATTGTATACAATGTTGATTAAATGACAAAATATGAAAGTCAAAACTATAAATATTTTAGAGACTAACAAAAGAAATTGTCCTTATATTATTCTAGGTAAAGGATTCCTTTTACAAGAAACAAAATACAAACGACAATTTTAAAATGTTGATAAATTTAATTAAATAGATTTTGTTCTTTTTCCAAAGATATACAATGCAAAATTCTATGTAAAAAAATTGAGTGAATATATCTGTCACACAATGTCAATAGAAATTACACAGAAGTGGATATGTATATTAACATTAAAATGCATTAAAACTTAAAATCAAAATCAGCACACTACAAAAAGTTAAATATCTGAAAATATAACAATGATTTATTTCAGCAGACATTATTCTCAAATATTGCTTATATTAATATTAATTGGAACTCCAATCTAGATAATAAGGTGAGATAGTATCAATATTCTTAAACTGTTTTATAATTGAGTGAACCCTCAATTCTTGGTGTAGGTTTATTTGTAAATTATGACTAATATTCTTTGTCTATTAGCAACAGCTCTGCACTTTGGAACTAAGGAGGATTGTACAGCCTCTATCAAAATTCCAAAGACAAAATAGTTTATGGCAAAGATAATTTGGCTCCTAAATCCAAAGTCTTCCTTTCCATTCTCTTTTATTTGGCATAAGCTTGCTAAAAGGTTAACTTTATATCAAAGGCTAATGGAACTCAATCCTCTTAAATGGAAGATCACTAAATATTAAGAATAATACTCTCTTAAAATTAAAGCTCTTTTATGAGCTCTTTGCCCTCCTGAAGAGTTAATACACAACTATGTGAAAAGTGATTGTGCTCACCCAGGACAAATAACAAGCAGATGATGATGGACAATGATCATCCCAAGGAACAGAGAGAGTCTGCACCTGCAAGCAATATAGTCCCATCCATTAGCCCCATGGGATCTAGGTCCCCTTTCAATTAGAGGCAAAGTGGGCATCACCATCCCAGAATCCTCAGGATTGGCGAATGAATGATGGATTAGAACAGACTTACTTTAATTCTACTATAAACTTATTGTGATTCTAGCAATGGAAGAACTTTTATCATTGATGTGGAGGCAGTGACCACTGGAGGTTTTGAGGGGAGGAAGAGGGAAAAATAGGTGTAATATGGGAACATATTTGGGGCTTGTGAATTCTCCTGAATGATATTGTGATGTCAGATCCAGGCCATTATCTATCTTGTCATAACTTACAAAATTGTGTGGAAGAGAGTGTAAACTACAATGTAAACAATAATCCATGCTTAGAGACAATGCTCCAAAATGTGCTCATCAATTGTAACAGGTGTACCACACTAATGAATGATATTGTTAATGTGGGAAAATGTTAGAGGGGTAAGGAGCAGGGCATATGGAAATCTCCCATTTTTTAAATGTAACATTTATGTAATCTAAATACCTTTAAAAATTAAAATTATATTATTAAAAAACAGCTGAAATCTTGAGCTAGGATTGCCAATCCATTAATTCACTAGTGAATTTGTGCCTCCTTTTGGGATATATTTAAGTTCTAAATTCCCTTATCTCTAACATGATGGTCAGTGGCATTTATCTTAGATTAAATGTCTATTGAATAATTTAGGGTGAAATATGACATGAATATTCTTGTATTTCATGAAAAAAATAGAACTATATATTACTTACAAGAGGCTCACCTTATCTTTAGATAGAATTTCTAGCACAATATTGAATAATGATATGGAGAGTGGGTATCTTTGTCTTGTTCCCAATCTCAGTGGGAAAGCTTTCAGTCTTTTACCACTAAGTTCAATGTTAGATGTGGGTTTTTCATATACACACTTTATCATATTGAGAAAATTTCCTTCTTTTCCTATCTTTCAGTGTGTTTTTGTCAATAAAGTGTGTTATATTTTGTCAAATGCTTTTTCTGCATCAATTGAGGATCATGTGAATTTTCTTCTTCAATTTATTAGTTTGGAGTATTACACTGATTACTTTTCTTATGTTAAGCCTCCCTTGCATAACTGGT
This sequence comes from Cabassous unicinctus, assembly GCA_029593785.1. Classification (NCBI taxonomy): domain Eukaryota; kingdom Metazoa; phylum Chordata; class Mammalia; order Cingulata; family Chlamyphoridae; genus Cabassous; species Cabassous unicinctus. The sequence continues at coordinate 13,608 of JAQZBX010021270.1, forward strand.
ATAAAGCCCACTTGATCTAGATGTATAATTTTTTATGTGTTTTTGGATTTGAGTAACAAGTATTTTGTTGAGGATTGTTGCATCTATATTCATTAAAGATATTGGTCTGTAATTTTCATTTTTCTTAACATCTTTGTTTGGCTTTGATATTAGAGTGATATTAGCTTCATAGAATGAGTATGGATGCATTTCTTCCTGTTCAATTTTTTGGAAGAGTTTGAGCAAGATTGGTATTACCAATTGGTATTAAAAATAAATACCAAAAGTTTTTATTTTGATGACATCCAATTTATCTATTTTCATTTGTTCCTTGTGCATTGGATGTGAAGTCAAAGAAACCATTGCCTAACACAAGGTCCTAAAGATGCTTCCCCATGTTTTCTTTTAGGATTTTGATAGCTCTTCTTCTATTTAGCCCTTTGTTTCATTTTTAATTGCTCTTTCTATAAATGTGAGGTAGGGGTTATGCATTTCTCTTGCAAATGGAGATCCAGTTTTCTAGCAATATTTTTTGAAGAGATTATTCTTTCCTAACAGAATGGTCTTTGCCTCTTTGTCAAAAATCAGTTGGCCATAAGTGCAAGGGTGATTTCTCAGCTCTCAATTTGATTGCATTTGTCTATATGTCTCTTCAAATGCCAGTACTATGCTTCTTTGATTACTTTACATTCATCCTAAGTTTTAAGTTTGTGAAGTGTCAGTTCTGATTATTCTTTTTCCAAAATACTTTGGTATTTGGGGCCCCATACCTTTCCATATAAACTTTATGACTGGCTTTTCCATTTATGCAAAGAAGGCTAATGGAATTTTTATTGGGATTGCATTGAGTCTGTAAATTGTTTTGGGTAGAATTAATATCGTAAAAATATTTAGTCTTCTGATCAATGAGCATGGAATATCCTCCCATTTAATTAGGTCATTTTGATTTCTTATAACTATGTTTTTTAGTTTTCTGTGTACAAGTCTTTTACATCCTTGGTTAAATTTGTTCTTAGATATTTAATTATTTTAGTTGCTACTGTGAGTACAACATTCTTACTTGATTTCTTTCTCAGATTGCCCATTACTAGTTATAGAAACACTACTAATTTTTGCATGTTGATCTTCTAAAAGGCCAGTTTACCAAATTTGTGTATTTAGCTCTAGAAATTTAGTTGCAGATTTTAAGGGACTTTCTATATATAGGAGATTGTCCTCTGCAGGGAGAGAAAGCTTTACTTCTTTCCAATTTGGATGCCTTTAATTCTTTTTCTTGTCTAAATTTTCTGACAAGAAATTTCAGTAAAATGTTAAATAACAGTGATGACAGTGGGTATCTTTGCATTGTTCCAGATCTTAGAAATCTTTCAATCTTTCACCATTAAGTATGATGTTAGCAGTGGGTTTTTCATGTATGTCCTTCATAATGTTGAGTTTTTCTAAACATTTTTTTCAAGAAAGGATGCTGGATTTTGCCAAAAGCCATTTCTTTTTCTATTGAGACAATCACAATTTTATACCTTTCATTTGCTTAATGTGTTGTATTACATTAATTTGCTGACTCATATTGAACCACCCCTGCAACCTGTGTTAAATGACAATTGATAATGGTGTATAATTATTTTAATGTGCTGATTGATTCAATCTGTTAGTATTTTGTTGAAGGGTTTTGCATCTATATTCATAGGAGGAGTTGGTCTGTAATTTTCCTTTCTTGTAGTATCTGCATTTGGCTTTGGTAATAAAGTGATATTGGTCTCATAAAATGAGTTATGTAGTGTTCTCACTCTTCAATTTTTTAAAAGAGTTTAAACAGGGTTGGTATTAATTCCTCTTGGAATGCTTGGTACAATTTTTCTTTGTTTCCATCTGGCCTTGGCTTTTCTTCGTTGGGAGTTTTGTGATGATGGATTCAATCTCTTTACTTATCATTAATCTGTTGAGATCTTCTATTTCTTCTAAAGTGAGTGTAGTTTGTAAATTTCTAGGAACTTGTCCATTTCATTTAGTTCACTAATTTGTTGGCATAAAGTTGTTCATAGTATCTTCCCATAGTCCTTTTTATATGGGCAAGAAGTAGCATTTCCCCTCCCATTACTCCTTTTATTTATTTGCATCCTCTTTTTTCCTTTGTCAGCATAGCTAAAATTTTGCCAATATTATTGACAACTTTTCATTTTGTTAATCATGTCTATTGTTTTATTTTGTTCTCTATTTAATTTATTTGTACTGTACTCTCCATCATATATTTATTTATTCTTGTTTTGGGTTTATTTTGCTGTTCTTTTTTTAGTTCCTACAGGTGCAGAGTTAGGTCTTGGATTTTTGGTCTTTCTCCTACTTTAATGTAAAGCATTTAAGGGTGTAAATTTTCCTCTGTACCTTGCCTTCACTGTGGTCTCATTTTAATGCATTTCAAGATATTTACTGATTTCCCTTACACTTTCTTCTCTGACCCAGTGATTGTTTAAGAATGTGTTATGAAACTTCCATGTATTTGTGTATTTTTCAATTCTCTGCAGGTTATTAATTTCCATCTTCATTCTACTGTAGTCATTAAAGATGTTTTGTATGATATCAGACTTTTAAAATTGATTGAGACTTGTTTTATGACTTAACATGTGGTCTATCCTGTAAAATCATCCACATGCAATTGAGAAGAATGTATATCCTGCAGTTTAGGGGTGTAATGTTCTGTATATGACAGTCTAGTCTCATTCATTTATCATATTATATCAATTCTCTCTTTCCTTATAGACTTGTTGCCTAGCTGTTTTATCTATTGATGAAAGTAGTATATTTAAGTCTCTGAATATTATTATTTGGAGGTGTCCATTTCTCCTTTCACTTTTGCTAGGGTATTCTCCATATATTTTGGAGCACCATAATTAGACACATACATATTTGGATTGTTATTTCTTCTTGGTGGATAAACCCTTTTATTAATATGTAGTGCAATTCCTTGTCTTTTGTAACAGCTTTTGACTTAAAGTCTATTTTGCCCAATATTAGTATAGCTACTCCAGCTCTCTTTTGGTGATTGTTTGCATGGATTTCTTTGTTCAGCCCTCAACTCTCAAACTATTTGTGCCTTTGCATCTAAAATGAGTCTCTTGTAAGCAGCATATAGCTAGATAGTGCTTTTTAATCCATTCTGCCATTCAGTGACTTTTGATTCAGGAGTTTAATCTATTAACATTCAGTGTTATAACTCTAAAGGCAGTACTTTTGTCAGCCATTTTGCCCTTTGGTTTTTCTATGTAATATTTTTTTCTCTCTTTCCCTTTATTGCAACCTCCTTTTCTGTATAGTTGAAATTTGTGGTAACCCTGACTGATCCCTTTCTCAGTTTTTTTTTATGGAGACTTTTAAAATACTTTCTTTGTGGCTATGCTGGGTTTGTATTACACAACCTAAATCTATAACCTACTAATATGAAAAGATATCAGACTAACATCCATAGCATATTCATTCTCTGTTCTTATAACCTGTTGTTTCTCCTCTTTATCCTGTTTTGTCCCATATTAACTCATTACATTTTGTGTGTCCATTACAAGGAGATTGTCTATTTCTTGTTTATTTGCATTCTAAATCTTATAGAAATTAAAGAGGACAGTTTATATTGAGGATACAGTATTATTGCACCTTGCACTACCCATTTAATTACATTTACTGAAGATCTTCACTTTATCAAACTGTTCCAATTTACTTTCTCCTGTCTTTTCCTTCAGTGTAAAGGACTCCCTTTATATATTCTTGTAGGGCAGGTAAATTATTTTTTAACTCTCTCAGTTTCTGTTAATTTGTGAAAGTTTTCATTCTAGACTCATTTTTAGTAGGTACTGAGAATTGAATCCAGTACCTTATACATGGGGAGTAGGTGCTCAACCACTGAGCTGCACTTGCTCCCCTCCAGCCTCATTTTTGAAGGACAGTTTTCTAAGATAAGGAATATTTGGCTGGCAACTCTTCTCTTTCACAACCTTAAATATATCATACCATTGCCTTCTCATATACATAGTCTCTGGTGAGAAATCAGCATCTGGTCTTATCAATTATCCCTTTTTGATGAATCATTTTTATCTTGCTGCTTTCAGAATTCTCTCTTAGCTTTGGCATTTGTCTGTTAGTATTTGTCTCAGTGTAGATCTTTTAGAGTTTATTCTGTTTACAGTGTGTTGCACTTATTGGATATGTATATTTATGCCCTTCCTAAGAGCTGTGTTATTTTTGGCCATTATCTCAAATATTCCTTCTGCTTTTTTACCCTTTATTTTCTTTCTTGTATTCCCCTGGTGCATGTTTCTATGCTTCATGCTGTCACTTAATTCCAATAGACTTTGCTCAATTTTCTCTATATTTTCTCTATCCAGTCTTCTAGTTCACTGGTTCTTTTCCTCTGCCTATTCAAATTTGCTGTTGTATGTCTCTAGTATATTTTTAATCTCCATTACTCTGCCTTTCATCTCTGTAATTTGTTTTATGTTTTGTTTTAAACTTTTTAATTCTTTTTTGGCCCCACATTGTCTTCTTATTACCCTTTAATTCTATATCCACCATTAGTCTATATCTATCCATATTTCCTATCATCTCCTTGAATTGATTTAGGAGATTTATTGGGACTTTTTGAATAGTTGTTTTCCAGTCTGTGTCTCCTTTGTAGTTTTAATTTTTTCTCATGAATGAGCAATATTTTCCTGTTTTTTATGGCATGTGATTTTTTTCCCTATGTCTTCTGGGTAATTGATTATTTTGATGTGCTAACTCTGGAAATCAACTTTTCCTTTTTGCCTTGGGTTTTGTTGTAGATTTGTTGCAAGTTAACACTGTTCCATGATGCTTTGTCCAGCTTATACTGAAACTTTAGAGTAGCTTGTGTTTAACTTTTCAGATTTTCTTTGATATTCTGAGGATTATTTCCCTTAGATATGTGTTGCAACTTTTAGCTGCCCTTTTAAGTACAATTGAGAAATTGTCATTTCCTTTGTCCCTTCTGACAGAATCCTGATCACTTCTTTTTGTTTTGGTGCAGAATTTTCTCCCCACCCCCTATGGTTTGTTTAACTTCTCTCCCTCATTTATTGCTCCTTTTTCATTACACTCTTCAGTTCTTGGACCCATTCTGCCTTACAGCAGTTTAGATTTTTCTACTTTTTCTGAGACTTTTTTTTCTGCCTCTGGTTCCTTTTCTGATAGTGTACCTCATCCCAGGAAACCAGATAGAGTTAATCCTACAATATCTTTTTTTCATTATGTAATGCAGCAGCACCTGGCCTAAGTATGTGCACCTCTTACCATCAGTTCTTCCTCAGTTTGTTTTATATTTCTTGGTACCCTTTTGTATGTTTTCTCATCAACTGAATGTGTTCTTACCTGGATTGTTCATATTGGGTCCCTGTGCCTTGATATGTGTGGGGTTCTGCTTCTGGGAGTAGCTCTATGATCTGCATCTCTGGCAGGAGAAGCTTAAAATATGCTGCCTCTGTGTAATTGTTGAGCCAGTTGGGAGCTAATGGGAGCAAGTGAGGTAGATCAGGTAGATCAAAGTGTCAAAAAACAAACCCTAAAGTCTTATCACTATAATATCACAAATTTGGAGGATTGGTTGATTTATATGTGAAAGATATGTCTACTTTCCATGAAATGTCTAATTTAGGTAAATTTCTGTTAAACATTTCTTATTATTCTTTTAAGATATTGATGCTTTCTACTTTTGTCCTAACCATTAAATAATTTGCCTTTATTCTTGTTCAATCATTGTTTTTAAAAATAAAACATTCTACTGATTTATATGACCACCTAGCAGCTTATAAGATTGCAAGTTCCACTCTGGTCACTATTGAAGAATATTATTATATTCATTGTCACATAGGAAAAGCATATGAATTGTATGATTTTTACTATTACATGTATTATGCTAGGCAATAATATTAACACATAACATGGTTTAGTTCATTGAATATTATTTTGTATGTGAAGGCATTTTTTTACTAAGCTGTATATACTTCAGTGAATTGTGTGTCTTTAACCCCATATAATCTCTTCATCAAATATAGGTCTAGGTCTTCTTACTCTAAAAATATTTGAGCTAAATAGAAAGTCACATTCCCATTTGCATACTAATTCAAGGGTGATACAAGGATAAATAATCTCTATGAACAAACTCATTTTGGAAAGGGAAGAAGGGGGAGCACACAGAAGTCATCAACCCATAAAATTTTGGAATTTCCCTTGGAAGTGCTCTAAGAAGTTGTTGATGGGGATAGGGAATGATACTTTATTTGTGATCAGTTGGTTCCCTTTGAGCATCTTCCCACTGATGCAGACTCCAGTTTTTGGAGGTCTTTGCTTTCTGGTCAATTTCCTGGTATATAATTGAACAGGATGTTGGAAAATATTTCCTCCATGGTGGCTATACAACTTTTACTACCTCTTTCCTAACTTTAGAAGGTTGGTAACACAAAGATTACCCTAGGATGTTAACTTTGGGGCAGGAAAATAAAAATCTTAGCTTTTTTTCCTTATAATTATAATTAATTCCTTGTGTTAAATTTTATGCCCACAAATATTTTCATGAACTCCTTCTCTCACAAAATGTGACTTATATAATTTGATCTTTTTAGACTTTGGTGGAAGAATTACACATTTACTTCTTAGGTTGAGTCATTTTGTCTAAGTGAAAGAATATACCATTCACCTCTTTACTTAATTCAGAAGGATCAACAATTAGCTTTAAATTCACATCCCTGAGTTGGTCTCTGGCACAAGATTGAGTTCTAACCACCCTTTGTCATTTGTCAGTAAAGAATTAATAAAACACTTTCTCCTTCTCTATGGACAAATTTGACTTGTGCTAACTTCCTAATATGGTTGATCTGTATATCTACAGGGATGCTACTAGGTGTTACTGTGATACAAACAGTTATCTACCCTGCTGGTTTAACTTCATGTGGACTGGGAGGAAAGTTGTTGACTAATAAATATGTAGGGAATGTCCAACTTTTGGGATTCCCTGAATACAATGAAACTTGTAAATTGATTTGGCCTTTTGAGGGTTTGAAACTATGCCCATAACTCTTATAGGGGCTGTGTATTAGTCAGCTAAAGGGGTGCTGATGCAAAATACCAGAATTTGGTTGGTTTTTATAAAGGGTATTTAGTTGGAGTAGAAGCTTACTGTTACCAGGTCGTAAAGCATAAGTTACTTCCCTCACCAAAGTCTATTGTCATGAGTTGAAGCAAGATGGCTACTGATGTCTGCAAGGGTTTAGGCTTCCTAGTTTCTTCTCTTCTCAGGGCTCATTTTTCTCCAGGCTCAGCTGTTCTGCTCTCTCCACAAGGCCAGCTATAGACTGTCAGGCAATTAACTCTATCTCTCTCCCCAGGGCTAGATTCAATCCAGGCTCAGCTGCTCTGCTCTCTCCCCTTTGTTTACTTACTGGTCTCCAGCTCAAAAACTCCCTTGTTTCCTCCTTCTCCATGCCTTTACTTCCCCAGGCTTCACATCAAAACTCCAACCTCCCTTCTCTGCAGTGCAGTTTCTCTGTGAGTCCCCACCTACCAAGGGAGTGGAGACTCAACATCCTACTGATGTGGCCCAATCAAAGCCTTAATCATTATTTAATCAACTAAAAGTAAAACATATGAATACAATATAATCTAATATGCCCAGAAGAAAAAAAAACAGTTTACAAAAAGAATCCAATATCTATTTTGGAATTCATAAACAATATCAAACTGCTACAGGTGGGGATTTGTAATCCACTGCTATATGTACCAGCTGTGTGGTCTCATTTCCTCACAATTGTGATGAAGTAGGAGAGTATGAGAAGGAGAGCTTCTCAATAACTATATAGACAGCTATGAAAATTATCACAGAAAAGTAACATCGTGCAGTACCTTGATACCAAGGACAGATAAAGATATCACAAGAAAATCATATTACCTTCTAATAACCCTTTTGAGTATAGATGCAAATATCCTCACCAAAATACTTGCCAATGGGATCCTATAACAAATTAAAAAGATTATATACCATGGCCATGTGAATTTTTTCCCCAGGAATGCAAGGATGGATTACTGTAGGAGAATCAATCAATGTAATACATCACATTAAGAACAATATTTTTAAAGCAAGGTCTTCTCAATTTGTGCAGAAAATGATGTGACATAATCTAATAATCCTTAATGAAAAACTTCTCAGAAAGGTAGAAATAGACGGGAACTTCTTCAACAAAATAAAAAACATTTTGAAAACCACTAGCTAACAACATATTATATGGTAAAATAGAGAAATTTTCTCCTTTGAGATCAGAAACAAGACAAAAATGCCCACTTTACCACTTTTACTCAGTATTGTGCTGGAAGACCTAGCCAGAGTAAATAGGCAAGCAAAATAAATAAAAGTTATCCAAATTTGAAAGGAACAGGTTAATCTATCTCTATTTGCAGATGACTTTATCTTTTATTGTGAAAATTCCAAACAACCCACAAAATAGCTAATCAAAATTATAAATTTATTCAGCAAGGTTGTAAAATACACGATCAACAGGCAAAAATTGGTTTATTTACATACAATACAAAGGACCAATCAGATAGGGAGTAGGATATATGGGAATCACCTATATTTTTTATGTAACATGTAATCTAAAACATTTTTATTTGAAAAAGTATTAAAAACAGAAAATATTTCCATTTATGATAGAATCCAATGGGTAAATTATCTAGGACTAAATTTAACAAATGAGGTGAAAGACATTCACTTAAAACATTGCTGAAAGAAATAAAGAAGATTTAAATAAATAGAACATATCCCAGGTTCAAAAATTGGAAAGATTAATATTGTTCACATGATATTACTACCAAAGCAAACAATAAATTCAATATCATCTTTATTAAAATTCTAATGACCTTGTGTGTGAAATGCAAAAGCCAATCCTCAAGTTCATGTGAAAATACAAGAGGCACCAAAGAAGATTGAAGGAAAAGAAAATGTTTGAAGACACACATTCAGCAAAGCCCTGGTAGTCAATAATGGCATAAGGATAAGCATATATCTACCAATAGAATAAAATTGATAGCTTAGAACCGTAAATATATGGGTATTTCTAACTGATCTTTATTAAAAAATTATTTCATATTCAAAAAATAAATAAGATAGACAAAAGGCAACCTATCAAACTGTGAAAGCATTACTTTAATAAATCCTGCCCAGGCACATTTATCTTATTTTATCCTAAAAACAAACTCTATTATTTTTCAAGTGTTCCAAAAGATGAATTAATCACCACAGACTGGTTAATGACATGATTGAGGTCTTCTTGTTAATGAATAATTTTTTTAAAAAATGCTTGATAATATTCACAGCATATAAAACTAAATCCCATATTCTTTTTTTTACCTTTAACATTGACATAATATGTTATTTGTCTTTCCAACAAAAATATTGCAATATTACTGTTAACTACAGTCTATAAGGTATATTAGCTTTATTTTCCCATGTATCATCATATTCTTAATTCCTTGTAATTGAGAAATATTCTTGTATTTGTACTATTGAACCTCATTCACAAAATGGTCATCTACCGCCAAAATCACTATACTACACAGTCCCTAGATTATCCTCCAGTTGTCTTTCAATTAACAACCTCTGTAAAACACCTCTTTCAGCCACAATCACATTTTTAAAACAGCAGTGTTGAAGAGTGGCAAGATGGTGTCGGCTTAGGAGGGCAACTGTGGACAGCTCTCAGAACACAGTGGATAGTGGACGGGGTCCTGCATGGGGGTCTGTGCTGTGGGTGTGTGGAATGAGAAGCTTGGGCCATCTATCTGGGCAGATCAACGGTGTGGACTGAATCATAGAGATTCGTGAGTTTTAAGGCTGCCTGTGGTGGTTAACACAGTCGGCTGACCCCCAACCTCATGGGGTGGGGGAAAGCTAGTTGGAAGCACAACTCCCATCCCGTAACTGGGTGACCCGGCCCGGTGTGAGGGGGCATTTTCTGAGGGGGGAGCTTTGGCAAAAGATCTTTATTTTCTGGGGATTTGGCTCCCTGAAGCCTCCTGCAACTTAGACGAACAAAACAACTGCAGTGAATTGGCACCCAGAGGAGGGGAGGGTTTAATCTGATGAGGGAGTTGATTTGGCTAGCTGCCCAGGGATAAGCTCTGGGCCCCATGGAGCTGGAGAGAGGGGCAATCTCCAAGACAGGGAGAGTTCTGACAGAAAGCAGAGAGGGGATATTTTAGCTGTCGATTTGGCTGCCTGGACCCCCTCATAAATTTGGGGAGCAGATAAGCCAGCTTGAAGCAGCGCCAGGCTAAGGGGAGAGGCGAATCTGCAGAGTAAACCTCATTTACCTGAAGCCCAGTGACGCAGGGGCTCTGATCCAGAAGGGCGGAGTCTGCCGTTTTTTAGCGTTCTACACTGACAAACATCAGACTTTTGCGTCCCTGGGGAATCCAGAAATTGGGAAGTGCTTGATTAGTTTCCACGAGCTCAGTTAGGGTCCCCTCCATGAGGGGGGTAGTCTAGAGAAGGATTTATTTTTGGTCCTGTATTATGCCAAAAATAAATAAATAAATAAATAAAATGGTCACTTAAATAAATGAAAAATAAAGTCTTTTTAATTTGGTTTAATAGCCAAAAGCTGCTTCAAGACCTGCATATAAAAACCCTGTGGGGAAATTGTTTGAAAAACACAAGCAGGCTGAGAGGATTCATGGGACCCCAGAGAATAATGATCCCCCTTAGCTTTGTTTGACTGCTTGCCAGTGTGGTTGTTTGCTTTTTCTCTGTTTATTTGTTGTCTCTTGCTTTTCTTTCCTCTTTCCTTCCCCCTTTCTTCTTTCTTTCATTTTTTTAAAATTAGGTGCTCCTAGTTTCTCTCTTCTTTGCTGTGCTTCTGCTTCAGTAATTTCCCATTCTCTCTATATATTTATTTTGTATTCCAAACTATCTCTTATGCCTCCCTCATCTTACTGCCTTCTGCTTTCTGTTGTGGGTATTAACTACTACATTTTTTCCATACGCCCACAACTCAAGGGTGTCAATTTCTATTGCCTCTATTTTGTTTTTTTTTTCTTTCTTTATTAATATTAACTCTTTCCTTTTAGTCCTTTCTTAACTCTTTCTCTCCCTCCTCATAATTCTAGCCTTCTAAATCATTATATATATTATCCCCTATTTGGTTTCCCAGTCCATTGTAGGTACTCCACTTTCTTTCCTATTACTCTACACTGCCTACATGAGTTACATATTCACTTCATTAAGTCTTATTAAGCCACTCTTCTAACTTTTATCAATATTACTATTATCCTTCTTCCTTTCTCACATCTTTTGATTCCTCTGGCCTTAATCTTTTGCCTTCAAGGGAACATAGAAAGAAGCAAGGAAATAAAATAAGAAGAAAAAGTATCAAAGAGAAAACTTTACACACACACAGAACCACCAGCTAAATAAAACTCTAGAGCAGAGAGAGAAGCGAATCAACTGAATAAATCCATCAAGATAAAATGATGACTAGAGGGCAACAAAAAATTACAAATCACAATGAGAAACAGGAAAACATGGACCAATCCAATGAACAAACTAAAAATGAGGAAGTGAAGCAGAACATTGAACAACTAATCAAAGCTTTCCAAATAAACATCATGGACCAACTTAAAGAAGTGAAGGAAGAGATTAAGAATATAAAGAAGACACTGGGAGAACATACTGAAGAAATTGTAAACACTCCCAAAAAGATAATGGATATGATGGTGACCAATGGCAGAATCCAACAAATCAAAAAGACGCTGGATTCACATAGCAACAGATTTGAACAGGCAGAAGAAAGAATTAGTGATGTGGAAGACAATACATCTGAAATCAAACAGATAGTAGAAAAAATAGACAAAAGGATAGAAAAAATCCAGCAGGGACTCAAGGAATTAACCGACAACACAAAACGCTCAAACATATGCATTATGGGCATCCCAGAAGGAGAAGAGAAAGGAAAGGGAACAGAAGAAGTGTTGAAGGAAATAATGGCTGAAAATTTGCCAACCCTATTGAGAGAGATGGATGTGCAGATCCAGGAAGCAAAGCACAACCCAAACAGTATATAACCCAACAGGCCAACTCCAAGACATATACTTGTTAAAATGTCCAATGCTCAAGACAAAGAGAAAATACTCAAGGCAGCAAGAGAAAAGAGAAACATCACATACAATGGAAGCACAATGAGATTAAGTGCTGATTTCTCATCTAAAACCATGGAGGCAAGAAGACAGTGGTATGACATAGTCAAAATACTAAAAGAAAAAACTTCCAGCCACGAATTCTCTACCAAGCAAAACTGGCATTCAAAAACAATGGAGAGTTTAAAATATTCACAGATAAACAGAAATTAAGAGAGTAGGTCAATAAGAAACCTGCACTTCAAGAAACACTAATGGAAGTTCAACAAGTTGAAAGGAAAAAACAAGGGAGAGAGAGTCGGAGGAGAGTTTAAAAGCAAGTAACAAGACAAAAAAACAAAAACAAAACAACATATGACATACATTAATCCAAAGAAAAATGGCTGAAGTAAGAAATTCATTACAAGTAATAACACTGAATGTTAATGGACTAAATTAACCTATCAAGAGACACAGACTGGCAGAACTGATAAGGAAATATGATCCATCTATATGCTGTCTACAAGAAACCCACCTTTGACCCAGGGATTCAAGAAGGCTTAGAGTGAATGGCTGGAAAACAATTTTACAAGATAACAAGAGCCAAAATTAGGCAGGAGTAGCTATTCTAATATCAGACAAAATAGACTTTAAATGCAAAACTATCATAAGAGACAAAGATGGACACTATATATTAGTAAAAGGGATAATCTCTCAAGAAGAGAGAACAATCATAAACATTTATGCACCTAATTGGGGTGCCTCAAAATACATGAAGCAAACCCTGGAAAAACTAAGTGAAGAAATAAATGCCTCTACAGTTATAGCAGGGGACTTTAACACACCATTATCATCATTAGACAGAACATCTAGACAGAGAACCACTGAATAAACAAAGGCTCTCAACAATACATTAGAGGACCTGGACTTAATAGACATATACAGAACACTACACCCAATTACAGCAGGATTTACATTCTTCTCGAGTGCACATGGAACATACTCCAAGATATACCACATGCTAGGCCACAGAACAACTTTCAATGAATTCAGAAAGATTGAGATTATACAAAGTAATTTCACTAACCACAACGGAATGAAATTGGAAATCACTAAGGGCCAAAGAAGCAGGTTAGGCACAAGGATATGGAAGTTAAACAACACACTCTTAGACAAACAGTGGGTCAGGAGGAAATCTCAAAAGAAATCAGCAACTACCTTGAAACTAATGAAAATGACAGCACAACATATCAAAAACTATGGGATGAAGCGAAAGCAGTCCTGAGAGGGAAGTTCATAGCCATAAATTCATATATTAAAAAAGAAGAATGAGCTAAAATTGAAGACCTAACTGCACACTTGGAGGAATTGGAAAAACAAAAGCAAACTAATCCAAAAGGAAGTAGAAAGAAGGAAATAAAAAAGTTTCAAGCAAACCTAAATGAAAGAGAGAATAAGAAAGCACTAGAAACAATAATCAAAGCCAAAAGCTGGTTCTTTGAGAATATCAATAAAATTGACAAACCCTTGCCATACTAACAAAGAAAAAGAGAGAACAGATTCAAATACACAAAATAAGGAATGAGCAATGGGATATCACTACTGACCCCACTGAAATAAAGAGTATCATAAGAGGATACTTTGAAAAATTATATGCCAACAAGAATGATAATTTAGAAGAAATGGACAAGTTTCTAGAAACTCACAAAGAGCCTATATTGATGAAAGAAGAAATTGATGAACTCAACAGTCCAAATTTCAAGTAAAGAAATAGACTCAGTCATCAAAAACCTCCCAACTAAGAAGAGCCCAGGACCAGATGGCTTCACAGCTAAATTTTACCAAACATTCCGGAAAGAGCTAACACCAATTCTGTTTCAGTTCTTCCAAAAGATAGAAGTAGAAGGAATATTGCCTAACTCATTTTACGATGCTAACATTACCCTAATACCTAAACCAAACAAAGATACCACAAGAAAGGAAAATTACAGAACAATTTCTCTAATGAACCTAGACGCTAAAATCCTCAACAAAATACTTGCTAATCGCATTCGACAACATATTAAAATGATTCTACACCATGACCAAGTCGGTTTCATCCTGGGTATGCAAGGATGGTTCAATATAAGAAAATCAATTAATGTAATACAACACATAAACAGATTGAAAGAAAAAAATCACATGATCATCTCTATAGACGCAGAAAAAGCATTCGACAAAATACAGCACTCTATCCTGATAAAAATAATACAAAAGATAGTAATAGAAGGATAATTTCTGAATATGATAAAGGATATATATGAAAAACCCAAAGCCAACATCATTTTCAGTCGTGAAATCCTAAAAGCCTTCTCTCTGAGATCGGGAACAAGACAAGGATGCCCTCTACCACCACTCCTATTTAACACTGTCTTAGAAGTACTTGCCCAAGCACTGAGGCAAGGACAGGACATAAAAGGCATCCAGATTGGAAAGGAAGTAGTGAAAATCTCATTATTTGCAGATGACATGATCTTATACATAGAAAGCCCTGAGAAATCTACAACAAAGCTTCTAGAACTTATAAATGACTTCAGTAATGTTGCAGGCTCCAATATCAATGCTCAAAAATCAGTAGCATTTCTGTACACCAATAACAAGCAATCTGAGGAGGAAATCAAGAAAAAAATACAATTTATAAAGTACCTGAAAGAATTAAATACCTAGGAATAAATTTAACTAAAGATATAAAGGACTTATAGACAGAAAACTACACAACACTGTTAAAGAAAATCACCGAAGACTTGAATAAATAAAAAATATTCCCTGTTCATGGATAGGAAGACTAAGCATTTTCAAGATATCTATCCTATCCAAACTAATGTACAGATTTAATGCAATCCCAATAAAAATCAACACTGTATTTTTTAAGGAACTGGAAAAACTAACCACAAAATATACTTGGAGAGGTAAGAGGCCCCAAATTGCCAAAGACATATTGAAAAAGAAAAATGAAGTTGGAGGTATCACATTACCTGACTTTAAAACATACTACAAAGCTACAGTGATAAAAACCGCATAGTATGGGCACAAGGATAGAGTTACTGACCAATGGAACCGAATTGAGAGTTCTGATATACATCCTCACATATACCGTCGTCTGATATTCGACAAGGCCACCAAACCCACTCATTTTGGAGACAATGGCCTCTTTAACAAGTGGTACTTGGAGAACTGGATATCCATGTCCAAAAGAATGAGAGAAGAATACCATCTCACACCTTATACAAAAATCAACTCCAGATGGATCAAATATTTAAATATAAGAGCCAAAACCATAAAGACCTTGGAAGATAATGTAGGGAAGCATCTTCAGGACCTTGTAATAGGAAATGGTTTCATGAACTTCACAGCCAAAGCACAAGCAGCAAGAGAAAAACATAGATAAATGGGATCTCCTCAAAATTGAAAACTTCTGTACCTCAAAGGATGTTATTAAGAAAATAAAAAGGCAGCCTACCCAATGGGAGAAAATATTTGGCAATCATATATCTGATAGGAGCCTAATATCCTGCATATATAAAGAAATCCTACATCTTGAAAATAAAAACACAAACAACCCATTTAAAAAATGGGCAAGTGACCTGAAAAGACACTTCTCCAAGAAAGAAATACAAATAGCTAAAAAGTACATGAAAAAATGCTCATCATCACTAGCTATTAGGGAAATGCAAATCAAAGCCACAATGAGATACCTTCTTACACCCATCAGAATGGCAACTATTAAAAAAACAGCAGAATATAAGTGTTGGAGAGGATGTGGAGAAATAGGAACACTCATCCACTGCTGGTGGGATTGTGGAATGGTCCAGCCACTGTGGAGGACAGTTTGGTGATTCCTCAGAAAACTAACAATAGATCTTCCATATGATCCAGCAATTCCACTACTGGGTATATACCCAGAAAAATTGAAAGCAATGACACAAACAGATATATGCACACCAATGTTCACAGCAGCATTGTTCACAATTGCAAAAAGTTGGAATCAGCCCTGGTGCCCATCAACAGATGAATGGATAAGCAAAATGTGGTACATACATACAATGGAATATTACTCAGCTGTTAGAAGGAATAAAGTGCTAACACGTGGAATAACATGGATGAATCTTCAAGACCTTATGTTGAGTGAAGCAAGCCAGGCATTGAAGGATGAACAGTTTATGATCCCATTGATTTGAATTTAGGAAAGTTAACAGTTTCTGAGAACCACTGACTGAAAGATAGGCTAACAAGTGAGAGAGAGAGAAGGGTAGGCTGTGAGCCATCACCCATATGGACATTATCTATGGTAAATTGATAGAGTATAGTTACATATTGAAGAATAGGACAGGTGTGTAGAGACTTTACTGGGTTCGGTGGTGCAAGATTAACAGGTGGGTAGATTAGGAAGGGCCGGTTAGAATACCCATGGCATGTAAATATGAATCTTGTCATCCCATGAATCAAGACAAGGAAGAGTCATATGCCCCAGGTGGTGGGGAGGAAGGAACAGAAAAGATCAAATGGGGCATGTAATGGTCATGGGAAATATTCTTCATTACCTTACATTAATGGACACAGGACACGGTAAATATCATCAAAAATTATTAAAATGTACAGTTTAAATTGTAAACTATACTGTAAACCATTGAAAAATTTTACTTGCTATATATTACTATCTGTATAACAGTTATAAGAATGCTAACATCCATAAAAAAAAAATAAAGGTTTTAATATGGGGTGGGGAAGGGGGAGGGAAGTAGGGTATGTGGGAGTCTCTAGTATTCCATGTGTGACTTTGCTGTGACCTAAAACTTCTTTGAAAATTAAATTGAAATTTGGGAGACACTGGGGAATGAGAGGGCGAAGGTGTCACTATACACTGGACATCCGTAATACAGTGATAAATGGAAAAAAGAATGATTTCTTTTAAAAAAGAATTTTTTTTGTTCTTTTTCCCCATTTTTTTGAATGTCCCAAGCCACTAATTATATTTTATTTTTAGTTTAGTTTCTTTTCTTTTTCTTCTGAGTTTCCGTGTACTTATCTCTTGCATTTAAAATTATTATTATTATTTCTTTTTCCTTTTAACTGTATTTTGTTATTATATGGGCTTCATATTCAAGGAAGGTTTAGATCACAGAAGGGTTACAAGGGGGGTTGCAGAGGATCATTGGTGGGGGGTGTCTAGGATGGGGTATTCATGGGGGTAAGTCCATCTGAATATACATGAAAGATATATAAAATTTTTCAAATGATCAAAGGATGGGGCATGGTCATGGTGGGTAGACAATTACTCAATAAATGAGGGAATCTGAATTCCCAGCCTGGATAGCTCTGCTACATTCCCCATGGGAACAGCAAAAGTCCCTTGAGTGCAGAGGCAATCTCTGGCAAAAGAGGATGGCCCACTGTTCGGTTCTTGTTATTGAGGACTAGCCTTAGGAGTATTTGCTCTTGTAATTGATACATAGCCTACTGTTATGGGGTGCCTAAGGGTTGCCACCTGAGAGCCTCCTTGTTGCTCAAATGTGGCCTCTCTCTAAGCCAAACTCAGCATTTGAATGCATTACCTTCCCCCCAACATGGGACATGACTCGCAGGCATGAGCCTCCCTGGCAAAGAGGGATTAATACCAAGTGCCAACTGGCAACATGATTGGAAAAACACCTTGAATAAAAGGGGGAAAAGGTAAAGAGAAATGAGCTCACATGGCTAAGAGACTTCAAAGAGCGCTGGGAGGTCATCCCTGAGGTATTGCTTACACACAACTCAGTAGGATCTCATAGAACACCGAAGTGGATATCAACCCACAAAGAGGGACCCCTGAGGCCTCTGGAGACACCCAGGTCCTATATAAGTGGGGACAGCCACAGAGATTGATGCCTAATTAGTGGGCTCTTCATTGGAATCTGTGCTCCTGTGAGTGACAGAGTTGGACTCAAATAAGTCATCCCTGCACATGGTCCATCAGTCCCTTCTATTGAAACCTATATGTGATACTCGAGTTGCTAGGTGTACTTCCAGAGACTGAAGCCTCTGGCCTACCTAAGTGCCAGCTGTGCCTGCAATCTCGGTGGAGCTGCAACTCCTACCCTACAGCTCAATGGACTCATCCAAATAACCTGGCGAGGAGAAGGCGATGGGCAACGCCCATCCCAGGGAACAGAGAGGGCCTGCAGCTGCAGGCAAGATAATCCCATCCACTGTATTCATGGTATATAAGCCCTCTCTCACTTGGAGGTGGAGTGGACATCACCATATCAGTCCCCTCAGGATTAGGGGAGGAGCTGTGGACTAGAGTAGACTTGGTGGTGTTCTGTTGTAGACATATTGTGATTCAAGCAATGGAAGAAATTGTAACAGTGAGGTGGAGCTGGTGGCCACTGGACGTTTTTGGGGCAGGGAGAGGAGGGGAAATTGAAATACAGGGGCTTTTTTGGGACTTTGGGAGTTGTCCTGAGTGGCCTGGCCACGACGGATGTAGGCCATTTTCCATCAGAATATACCATGCAGAACTGTGTGGGAGAGAGTGTGGTCTATGATGTGAACTGTGGTCTATGCTCGGTGGCAATTCACCAAGGTGTGTATATCCATTGTGGGTGTTGTGCCACACGGATGAGGAATGGTGGTGTGGGATGTTG
>JAQZBX010021271.1:0-32412 GCA_029593785.1 Cabassous unicinctus
TGATCACTATGTTGCCATTTACCACCCTCTGCACTATGGGCTCACCATTACCCCACATCTGTGCACACAGGCACCTGGTGGCTACTGGAAAAGTGGGTTCATCCATTCTGCTATCCACACAGGTGACATGTTCAGGCTTCCCTACACAAAGTCCAAAGTGATCCATCAATATTTCTGTGATATACCTCAAATTTTGAGGATTTCATCAATAGTTGTTCAGTTTTCTGAGTCTATGATCTTCGCTCTAACTGCTTGTATAGTCTTACTTTGTTCTGTCATTTTGTTTAAGTCCTATACTGATATATTTTCAATGGTGCTTAGGATGCATTCTCTGGAAGCCCGTAACAAAGCCTTATCTATTTGTACCCCACAGTTGGTGGTTTTTATTTTGTTTGTAATTTCTGGGGTGACTACTATATTAGGTCCCATTTCAAATAAAGCTTCTCTTAAAAATCTTCTCACACCCATTTTCTACCTCATGGTGCCCCCATTCATGAACCCCTTCGTCTATAGTCTGCACAACACAGAGATTAACACTGCTTTAGGCAGACTGTTTCACAGATGTTTTGAGTTCCCAAGGTTTTTTCTGGATTAAAATATTCTAAAATTTTTAAATGAAATTTAATTTATATTTGATACATGTTCTAAATTTGAATCTATCTATGTCAACTGTCCAGGGTTTTGTATTCTGAATATATTTTTTTCTTTCATATGTGGTAGTGAGTTATATATCTGTTAATAATTTTTTCAAATCATTCATTTGTTTAATTTACATGTACTTCTGGAATATATTTTCCAAATTGTAATATGTTTTTAACAACATTTAGGATAATTTGTGCTATGGCAAAGAATTCTTATTGGCAATGTTTTCCAGGTGTCTAGGTTCTTGACTTCATTATGAGAAAGAATTCAAGGAAAACACAGAAATCAATTAAACAAGGAAAGAATTTATTAGGGGTAAGGAAACAAAACAGAAGTATACCTTCAGAGAGATGAAAGCAGACATTTTCAAGGCAGAAAATGAGCATTTCTGCCCTGGGGTCCCTGGTTGCATGGGGATACAGGACCCTAGGTTCTGTGCTAATCAGCAAGTGCCTAGGGGTATGGGAACCCAGGGGTGTTGGATACCTAGAGGTGTGGGAATTGCTGACTGGTGGTGATTGGCTTCTGTCTGCTGTCCATGATCTCTGCAGGGCATGATGACAGGCAGTGATTAGCTTATGGTCCACAAGTCATAAGGAAACCTGAAAGCTAGGTGGGTGGGTGGTGGTGATGAACCTCTCACCCCTTCCCTCTTTGCTGGCTGCCTTCTGATAACACAGGTTTTGGGTGTGTGTGCTGCAAGCCGCATGGTGTGTTCTTGTAAGCTGTACTTTTCTAACTTGCCTGTGTGGCTCAGCAGGCTAATGCTAGTAAACAGGCCAATACCTTAGTTTCTCTTTCCAGGCTTATTAGGCTTTCTATTCCCTTCCACCTCAGGTCCCTATTCTATCATGGCTCAGAGTGGTATCATGTGGAAAAAACTATAGGTAAGACCCATAAGTGTCTGTGCATAAGACAGAAATTAAAATTACAGGATACAGCCACACTGGAAGAGAATATTGAGTGCTTTAAATTATACAAATTCAAATTTCTCCCTTTGCATTCAGCTTTCTACAATGTATGCACCAAGTAAAAAGGAAGATTAAAATTGAGACACAACTGTAGAATTAAGAACAGAATAATGATGTAGCACAGAATGTTAGAGTTGCTTTCCTCCTTGAAAAGTGGATTATAAAAACCTAGACCTCCACCAAGAATATTTTTTGGAAAATTTTTTCTCTCCCTGTGATCTAGCTGAAAATGTGCATACCTAGCTCAAAGTATTCAATAATTCTTCATGATGAAGACCAAGTTGGTAGAGAGTGGATTGAGATGTATCATTAAGTAGAAATGTATTTTGCTTGCAGAATATCTGATATTGCTTATAATACAAAATACAATTTATCCCACCAAAAAAGAAAAAAAATATAATCTCTCAATATAGAAATGATTTTATTTATTTTTTCTTATTCTCAGAGAATGAGTGAGCATTTTGATGGTAAAGAACTTATGATTTTTAGTTCTCAAATTGAATATGTGAAAGTTGTTCTTTACTTATAATCCATATTTAGGCAAATTTCAGCCTTAAGTAACTAGTGTTCTCTTAAATTCAGCCTTCTTCCTGCAACTGGTAATATACAGGCTCACTATGGCTCAGAATCTTTTATTCATTATAGAAGCAATTAATGAAAAAAATGTAAAATGTGTTGTCATAAAAAATATTAATCCTGGTCCTGATCAAGAAGGTGGAATGAGACAGTTCAAGACTCTATCCCTATCAGAAACTTTGAACAACTATCAGGTACTAGCTAAAATAACTTTTTAGAGCATCAGATAAAAGTTAAAGCATTGCAGGAATGGAATGTGTGCCAAACCAAATAAAAACAAACTAAAACTTGATAGAATGTCATGGCACTTTGACTGGCCCCTCATCCACCTCTCACTGGCTAGGAACATACCTGACCTGAGCTCCAATGATGGATTCATAGTACTAATTTTGTAGGGAGCTAAGTGAGCTTTGGGACCACATTGGGAGCATGTATGTCTGGATCAATCTGTCTGGTGATGACCAAAGAGAATCTCCATTTCAGAACTTTACCTGCATTTAGAGACAATTCAGAGAGATTGCTGCCTCAAAAAAACTGTGGAAGAGCAGTAATATTGTACCACCTGGGACAAGCGATTGTTGGCTATAGGACACCAGTACAGCCCTTGGCATGGGACTGTGAGGAAATAGTTTTCCATGGAGAAGGGAATCTTTATAGCTCTGTAAATGGGAAATTCCTAGGTACACATGCCCATGTCCAAGGCAAGATGCATACTTAGAAAGGAACAAGTGAGCTACTATTCTTTTACCTCAAGCTGATCCTTAA
The DNA here is from genome assembly GCA_029593785.1 of Cabassous unicinctus. Classification (NCBI taxonomy): domain Eukaryota; kingdom Metazoa; phylum Chordata; class Mammalia; order Cingulata; family Chlamyphoridae; genus Cabassous; species Cabassous unicinctus. Next base: position 2,955 of record JAQZBX010021271.1, read on the forward strand.
GTCCATTTCAGGAGAGGGGGATGAAGCTCAAGGAGTAATTTGCACTGAAAAAACTGCAAAGACTAAGAGAGGTATTTTATTTTTTCATTTCATTTGTGTTTTTTATAAATCCTGACATTCAAAAAAATCCTGTCATAACACTAACTGTAGGAACAGATGCCTCAGAGTATAAATTCCAGTGATAACACAACTAAAATATCAAAATGTTCAGGTTTCAACAAAAGGTTACAATACTTAGAAAGAAACAGGAAGTGGTGACCCAAGAAAAGGAAAAGATTAAATCATCAGCAAACATCAATGGTGAATTCCAGACATGGAACATACCAAAGACTTTAAAATGTTGCTGAATATGCCCAAATAACTCAAGAAAAACCTGATGTAAGAACTAAATGGATTCAGAAAAGTGATAGATGACACTGAAGAGATTATCACTAGGGAGATGGAAATTATAAACAAGAACCTAACAGAGATGACATTGATAATAACAGAAGTTAAAAATTCCTTATAGGAGTTCACCAGCAGATTGGAGCTGTCAGAAAAAATGAGAGTCTCAGACAATTGAAATCATTCTATCTAAGTAACAGAAAGAATGAAGAATGAAAGACACTGAACAGAGGCTGTGGAATCTGTGGGTCATCACAAAACACAGCAATATACACACTGTGGGAGTACCAGAAGAAGAAAGGGAAAACAGCATAGAGAATATTCAAAGAAACAATGACTGAAAACTTCCCAAAGAAAGATGTTAATATACACATGCAAGATACTCAACAAGCTCTAAACAGGAAAAATACATATAGACCCACACCATAGCAAACTATAATCAAACATTTGAATGCCAAGGATAAAGATAAAATTCTGGAAGCAAAAATATAGAGAAGCAGCATGTCACATTCAAGGAATCTACATAAGGTAAGGTGCAAATTTCTCAAGTGAAACCATAAAGGCAAAGAGGCAGTGGGACAAAATATTAAAATTTCTGAAAGAAAATAATTTCCCACTAAGAATATCATATCTAGCAAGGCAGTTTTTCAAAATTTAGGGAGATTTTAAGGCATTCCAAGATAAACACAAGTTAAGGGTACTTCATCACCACTAGTCCTGCCCTATAAGCAATGCTAAAGTGAATCCTTCAGACTGAAATGAAAGGACACTAGAAAATAAATCAAAGCCATGTGAAGCAATAAGCATCTCCACGAAGGTCAATGACATAGGTAAACCTAAATGCTAGTACTACTGGATTTTGGTTTGTAAGTCCACTTTTTCTTCCCACATGTTCTAAAATGGCAAATGCATACATTTAATAATAACACAGTTGATGTGGACTCATAATGCAGAAACATGTATTTTTGGCAAGAACTTCATACAGGGGTCAGAGGGGTAAAGAAGCTTAGCTTGTGTAAACATTTGACGTTTATTTGGTATCTATGGAAATAAGTTTGTTGTAGACTTAGAATCTTAATTTAAGCCCCAGGTTATCTACAAATGAAACACTGGAGAATATGCAAGCTCAGAGAGTAAGAAATTTGAATTTAGGTAGCAAAGTTTGTTTAAGGGGGTAGGGTTACATGGAGTTAATGCATTGTGCATGTGGAATTTCTGTTTCAGATATAGGAAAGTTTGGATAATAGAAGATGATGAGGGTACCAAAACTGTGAAAACATGAGACATCTCAGGATGGTGTGCTTGGTAGTGGTTGATGTGGGAAAGTTTACATTGTATACAGGTACCCACAACTTTAAAAATTTAATGAGTAACTAAAAAAGAAAATGACAACTTCTTTATACAATCCTTGATAAGACCTAATAAGATAGAAGAGTGGACAAAAAAAGGACTTTTGGGGGACATATAAAAAATTGTACTATAGCCCATAAGTTTATATCAATTTTAAATTTCTTGATATTGAAAACTGCATTTAATGTGGTTAGATAAGTTAATGTAATTTTTCTTAGTAAATGTGAATGGAAGTAGTAAGTGTTTAAGGATCATGATGTATACAACCCACATGCAAGTGTTCAGAAAATGGATGGTAAATGGATAGACAGATAAATGGATAGATAGATAGGGAAAATGATAGATTAATGGATACATAGATTGATACAGAAAATGCACCAAAATGTTAAAACTGGTGAGCATGCATATCAGAGGAATGAGGATGTGTTTGGAATTCTGTCTATAGAATTTGTAATATTTTTGTTAACTTGCAAGTTTGAAAGTATTTTGAAATTAAAACGTTAAAAAGTAATAATCCTAGTAAGTCTTAAATGTATTCATTTTCCCGAATGCCTGAAATATCTTATATTTTCAATATTTCAATAATTGATAACACCATCATATTTTTTAAAGAATAATTTACTACTACCTGAGGCATCTGCACAACTGTTTCTTAGAAAAGCTTTCAGTGTCCAATATTTTATTCAAGTAAAATTCTTAAAAAAGGCAGGGGGAAACTCCTGGGTATTTTGTTGTGGGATTATGACTTTATGTTGTACCAATTATTTGATATATATATAAATTTATATTTATATATAGAAATACTTTCCCAGGTATTGTCATGCATATTTGATTATGTAAATCCATGGATTTTATTCCCCAGGCCATTATAAAATCCCAATAGTTTTCTTTCTCTTTCATTTTGACTTTTTTCTCTACAATTTTATATTTTATTTTATAGTTATCTGGAGCTCATCTTATATTTTTTGCAAAGACAAAACTTTATTTTTTAGGTAAGTTTTAGATTATAGATGTTACCTCAAAAATATAGGAGATACAATACATTTTAAAAAATCCATTCATCATTTAATGGGCACTTGTTTTGCTTCCATATTTCAGCAATTGTGAATAAGGCTGCTATGAACATCACTGTGCAAGTGTCAGTTTGTGTCCTTGCTTTCAGCTTTCCTGAATATATTCCTATTAATGGGATTTCTGGATCATACAGCAGTTCTATATTAAGCTTCTTGTGGTACTGTCAAACTGTCTTCCACAGAGGCTGTAACTTTCTACATTCCCATCAACAGTGAGCATTCCCATTTACTAATATACTCTCCATAACTTGTAGTTTTCTGTTTTTTAAAAAGCAATGGCCATACTTTGAGGTGTGAAATGGTATCTTACTGCCATTTTGATCTGCATTTCCCTAATAGCTAGTGATATTGAACATTTTTTCATTTGCTATTTGACCATTTGTATTTCCTCTTTGGAAAAATGTCTATTCAAGTCATTTGCCCATTTTTTAATTGGGTTGCTTGTCTTTTTATTTTGATTTGTATGATCTCTTTATATATCCTGTACAATGGAATAATATTCAGCTGTAAGAAGAAATGAGATCAGGATGCACATGACAATGTGGATAAACATTGAGGACATTATGCTGAATGAAATAAGCCAGACACAAAAGGACAAATATTGAATGGTCTCAATAATATGAAGTAAATATTAAGATTAAACTCACAGAGGTAAACTCTAAAGTAATGTAACTAGGAGATAGAATGTGGTTTGAGAATGAGAGCTAATGTTTAATGCATGTAGAATGTTTTACGTTTTATTGTAAAAGTGTGAAAATGAATAGAGTTTATGGTAGCATATTATGTGTGTATAACTAACACAGCTGATTTATAAATGTGATTGTGGATGAAAGGGCGTTGTCTGTGTCAATTAAAATGAAGCTAAAGAATAATCTAGGGACTGTATAACAATGATTTCAGTGACAGATAAAGATTTGGTTAATAGTGTAACTATAAGAATGTTCTTTTACAAAGTGTTAAGAATATTGTGATACACAGGAAAATTACAATTAATGTAACTTATGAACAATAGTTAACAGTAATATTGTAATATTTTTACAGCAATGGCAAAGAAGATATATCAGTTCTAAGGGACAATAATGGGGCATGTAAGGGGGAATGGGATTTTTCCTTTTGGAGTAATGAAAACATTCTAAATAGACTAAGGTGAGGACAGCACAACTCTGTGATGAAAATGAGAGCCACTGAGTGTACGCTTTGAATGGTCTGTACAAAGCATGAGACTGTAATACAATGAAACCTTTGGTGGAAGATGGGCTATTAACAGAATATATATGAAAATGTTCTCTCATGAACTATTACAAATATATAATACTAATACAGGGTGTTAATGACCAGGTGGGTTGTGGGAAAGTTCACCAAATGTAAGATAATGGTTATAGTTAGTAGTAATATTTTGGCAATGATGTTTCATAGTTTATAACCAATATGTCACAAAAATGCAATATGATGGTGGTGCGGTGATGTATGGGGGCCTTGTATGATGATATGCATGTTCATTTTGTGGGTTTACAATTTTTACTATACACTTATTTTTTATGTATAAGATATGAATGATATATTTCAATATTTTTAAAAATGAAAAATGTATAAGTGATTCCCATACAACTATCCCCCTCACACAAACATACTTTCCCCATTATTAACATCATACATTAGTGTGGTACATTTATTACAATTGATGAACCAATGTTGAAACTTTGCAACTAGCCAAGAACTATAATTTACATCATGATTTGACTATGCACTGTAGAGTTTTATAGTCTTTGACAAGTATATGTTTTTATGTATCTGTCATTGTGGTAACATGCAGAACAATCCCAATGTCCTGTGTTCCACATATTCATCCCTCCCCTCCCCTCCCCTTAGTACCTCTGGTAATCACTATCATTATATCAATGTTACAATTTCTTCTGTTACCACATGATAATAACTATGGTGACAGTACCTCTACTTTGGTCCATGGTTACATACCCTTTTATGTTTGTTCATTCCTCAGTCTTGAGGAATTTGAGATGATGTTCATGCTGAATGCTTCAGATTGAGAGCAGATGAAGCTCATTATTGATAATTCTGAGTTTTTAATTAATATTGCCTTTATGAGGTAGGCTATGTCAATCAAGAAACTTAAGTTTTTCTAACTTGAGTAATTATTTCTAGTTTTTTTCCTGGTAATTTTTAAATTGACAGATTTATTTTTATCTAAATACTTTTGTAAACATTCATTGCTTGCATAATTTCTAAATATTTGTATTTTAATGATATGTAAAGAGAAATGATCTTCCAATCATTTTAAACTATCCAAAATGTTACTTTTTACTATTTTAATATATACAAATGTATAGTTTTCCTAACCACTAAAGACTTCTTAAGTCAGTAATTTATTTTCTGATAGCAAAATAGAGGTGTAAAATCATCCTTTATCACTTTGGATATATTCACTAGAGGTTTTTGAATGTCCTGCTGTCCCTTTTAATTTCTTAGTGTATTCAAAGTGTTTTAAAAGTTTATCTTTTCTCTTACTAAAAATCTGGAATCTTCCTATGCTTTGTAGTCCTGAGAAGATCTTTTAAAATTGTGAATAAGCCAACTGAAAGCTGCTAAGTATCTCCATATCTTGGATCTAAAAGGCCATTGAGATTTTTATTAATGAAATTTTGAAGTAAAGCTACCCCTGTTTGCTTTGGTACACTCAGTGCCATGTAGCAGGACTCTTTCTATCCGTCTTTAAGCCACAAAAGCTGTTCATGGTTTGGCAAACAGTTGCCTCAGTTTCCATTTCAATACATGGTCACCCTCAAATACTTCAAACCTTTGCCAGCAGCTGGCTAGATAATATGGTGTGGTTAAGCAAATTCTACATCAGCACAGCAGGTCTCAGCATTACATGCTCATTCCCTGTGCTAATGGACCCATACTTCTGAATTTTAAGATGCCCAAAAACCTCAAACCCTCTTTCTTATCTAAGGCTCATTAGACTGAATTTTCATGTTTTCTTCCAAAATATATAAAGATCAATTTATGAGTACCTTTTTATTGTTTACATCATGGCTTTTAATTTCTTAACTATTATTTTATGGTATCTTCATCCATAAAATAGATAAGTGATTTTATCTTGGACAAAATGTTTAGTGAAGATTTTAAGGAGAGATGGGACATGAACATATTTTTTAAATTTTGTATAGGCAGATGGATGGAACTTGGTTGGATATCAGATATTTGATGCAAAGAGGAACTCAGGTCCTACTGCTGCTACATTAAGCGCATTAAAACTTGCCCTGATGTCTTTATTTTCCAAATCTCTCCCTTATTAACATGATACTTTTGTGTCTTCAGGTTTATTTGATCTTTATGTCCAGAGAAGAAACATCTCCATTTTAAATATAAATTTAGAGCACAAATTTTTCAAAGCAGTCAGGACAAAGTCTCCTTGTGAATAAGTGAATTGGTAAAATCCAGCTTATCAGATCATCTCTGGTTTTATAGTCACTTTTTTTCCCTTGGTTGGGCAGAAATATTCAGTACTGTCCAAAGTTAACCAGGAGCTGCTTCTGAAACAATGAGGAGTCAAAAAGGCATGACCTTGTCCCAGAATCATGGGGACAATGAACTTAATCTATATAAGGGAGAAATTAAACTAAATTGTAGCTCATGGAAAGGAGAATATATGGATTGAGGCAATTTTTAAGGGATTAAATATAACAATTAGCATTAAGTGTATTTCCTATTACTTAAGGTAAACATCTTCCTGACTTTTAATGTTGCATAAATTCAAGACCCTTGTCTAAGTGACAAAAATAGCAAAAACATGTCTCTTGGTCATAATGCCTGACCATTGTGTGTTGGTTATGCAAACCCTTAATTTTAATAGCATATGTTTGAGGTGTATTTAATTATACTTAACCTTTGAGTGTACCTCCCTGTAATATGATAGTCTTCCAATAGCCTATTGATATAAATCTTAACTACGTATCATGCTTATTCAATATAAGTGACAAAATAAAGAATACTGTAGAGATGCATTATGCTTTGTCATATTCTGTTTTCTATTTGACATTTGGAGGAATCATTCTCCATGATCTTGATTTCCCTATTAAAGGGCTATGCCCAACACAAAATGTACAGGAATCCTGGATAAGTAATTCTGCACTGAATGTTGTGGGTTCACTCAAATATAACATAGGCTAAGCCAATGGGCACAATACCAAACTATAATTTAAACTGGTTGTACCAATTAAGAATCTCATCATTAGGTTTTGAGGTTACTCTCATCTCAATTTCCTCATCCATACTTATATTTCCAGATATTTCAAATGTTTTTATTGTGCTTAATATAAGTATGTATGGGTATATGAAATGCATTAAGTTTGAAAGTTTTCAGGTAGTTTCATGTTAGTCTATACAGCTTTTCTCTGAATTTCTTGTCTATATTATTTGCGATGTGTTATATAATTCTTTGAGTACCTCCATATCCTTTGAGGAAAAGAAATTCACTACACTCTAATAATAAGTGTGTCAATATTTTTACTGTGTTTTGCATTTTGTTTCTTGAATGAGGAATGCAAAAATACATGACAGCCTAATATCATGAAGACATTTTCCATTTTTGTTTCTAAAGCCATTATAATTTTTAACTTACATACAATGACCTTTAATCTATATCATGTGTGTATATTGAGAGGTAGGAGTTAGATTTATTTTTATCCTATATGAAAATCCATCTGTCCAAGAATCATTAACTAAAAAGTAAAATTAATCAAACTATCCAATACTTCCTCTATCATATTTTATTGATTCTAATTGAGGGACATCTGTAGTTGTCTTCTTTATTCTGTAGCATTGCAAACTATAGCCTTAGAAATTGGGTGTAAACTGCAGAGGTGATTTAAATGAGTTTTATATGATAGATTTCTTTTTATCTTCATGAAGTTTGCACTTTCTATAGAGTGTATATAAGTGAAATAGGAATCAACATATATTTCAGTACACATGACCAAATATAATTTAAGTTTTAGACAGCAATTTGGTGGTTTAGAACTGAGTACACCCCAGAAAAACATGTTCTTAAAGTTAATCCATCCTGTCGCTGTGAATGCATTGTAAGGAGGAATTTCTGATGAGGTAACTTCAGTGAAGATGTCGACCACCTGAATCAGGATGGGTCTTCATCCTATTACTGGAGTCTTTCACAAGCTGAGTGAAATTCAGACAGCGAGAAAAAGCTGCAGATGGAGCAGCCAGAAGCCGAACATCTGCAGAACCCAGAACAGAAGGAAGAGACCAGGAGAGGCTGCCATGTGGCAAAGGACCAAGGAATGCTGGCAGCAAGTCCCTGAATAACACAGTCTTCAAGGGAAACCATCACCTTGGTGATGCCATGGTTTGGAATTTCTTTTAGGCTTAAAAATATAAACTAAAAAATTCATATAAGTTGACCTATTTCACTGTATTTGCTTGAGCAACCCAAGAAACTAAAATGAATAACCTCAAGGAAGTGAATAAATATTAAGAGCTTTTTGATCAGCTTGTTGAAAAAAGCTTTAACATGATAAATTTAATCTATATTTAATAGGGTATTCTGGTATTCTATTGTTAATTCAAAGGGAAGAATCGATTATTTTCCAAATCATATTAATAGTCTGTGATGAATTATAAAAATAGTCTAAATACAATGTAAACACTCCAGGATACTAGAGGTACCATGTATTGCTTTCTTTCCATATCCATTTCTTTCATCTCACAGGTAATTATAATTCTGACTGGAAATGCAGAAACCTAGCAAATGTATCAGCAATTTAATAAATAAAGACTCATTTGCACTATTATTCAAAATATCCCGTTTGCCTTCTGAGGTGGCCTTTTCTGCAGTACTCTTTTTATTATAGGAAAAGGGTCACCATTCATTAAAAGCAGACTAAGTCACATAACATCCTTTGACCAATAAAATGTTACCAGAAGTTGTTTGTAGCTTTATGAGCTAAAACATGAGCCTCTTTATAGGCTCAATTCAATCCACTGTGAGTACCATGAATATTCCATACATAACATTCTCCAGTAGCCTGCTCATCTGTTGTGGATCATACATCGCAAAGTAATCACCAACACAAAATAGACGTGTCATAAGGGGAGATAATCATTGTGACTCTCAGTACAAACTAAAAGTTTATTCTTACTGCAAACTAAACTAGTTTTTCCTGACTAATAAAATAAAATTTGGTTTTCTATAACAGTTATACTAAATTGTGCACATAAACAAGCAATACATCCACATATCCTTGGCTCAACAACCTTGCTAGCTATTGATGCATACAGATATGTATTTTTGTCATTCTACAGATTTTTGCATCAGGATCATGAGGTTACACAGCTTATTTTCAGTCAACAGGAATGCTGAAGAATATACCACAATTTAAAAAATAAGATATGTGTGTTTGCTCCTCTTCAGAATTGCTTTCTAGGCCTTAAAAGTTAATTTTAAGTGGTTTATGATACACGTATTTCACTGCCCTTGTGTGGGTTTTAGAGAAAGAAATTCTTCATTGCAAAGCAGACAAATTCACAAATATGTTTCCATTGTGTATAGTTTTGTATCTTTTCTTCTTTCTATTCCACCTCCTCCTCTTCTGCTTCATTTTTCTATAAAATTGCTTCCTACTTTAAGATACTGAAGATATCTGCAATATTATTATAATATTGTTTTTCTTTTGATTAAATTTTTAATTTTCTCCTTAAGGTTTGGTATGTCTATGCTGCATATCTGTGTTTGTAAACATACACATATTTACACAGAACATAAATATGATGATTTTGCTTTTTTAAAATTTAATTTTTTATCTTTAGTTACTGATTATTTCATGTTTGATATTATAATTAATATATGGATGAGACCAAAAGAATATATTTGAAATAAAATGCTCATTATTTACCCTTTTCTTCTATTTGTTAATACCTATTTTCATAACATTTAAAATATTTCCATATTTTTTCTGAATAATTAATGCATGGATTTTTCCATTAATATATCTTTAAAATTTTATTTATTACACTTTTGCATTTGTATTCATGGGAAGCTGTTGCCCTGACAGGTGGGATCATCAGTTCTGCTACCTGGACTGGGACCATGTCAGGATACCTCCTCAGAGTAGAATGTGTTCAATCAATTCTGCTCAGGTAGTCCTAAAATTTTGAAGATCACATCTTCAGATACTGAAATTTATGATTCTCAGGTTATGCTTTGATTTTTTTAGAGCATTTTTTAAATTTATATGGCATTATGAGTTACCTGATATCAGAGCTGAACTTTATTTTTTCCTGATGTATATTTCTTAGGTCTATAAAAAATAATCTCCAATATCTTTTCTATATCAGGAGTAAGACATTTATTGCCATATTTTTTCAACATTTTCACTTTATATCTATATGAAGAAAAAATTTCTTAAAATATTTTCTTATATCCTAAGTGATAATTTAATGCTGGAATATGCACATAGAAATATATAATTTATGTTAACTCTTTTTAGTATTTGACTTATTTTTCTCAGCAAAGTACAGATTCAAAATCATCCTTTATATGTAAATGCACATAAACACACATGCATGCATATATATATACATATTATTTCATGCTACTGTCACTTGTTTCTTTAATATTTCATTTTCTATTTTTCTCACTAGCTAACACATGTTTGATATTTCCTTATTGATATTTTTATTGTATTTTGCATAAATTTGCCTTCTTAATTCAATAGTATTTTCATTATATGTATGTAATTTATCTTCCATATTTACAATTATATTTTCTTTTTTAAATATATTTTTTAAAAGATACTTAGATTACATAAAAGTTACACAAAAATATAGGGATCCCATATGCCCAACTTCCCACACTTTCCACACCTTCCCACATAAACAACATCCTTCATTAATGTGGCACATTCATTGCAATTGATAAATGCATCCTGGACCATTGACACTGAACATGGACTATAGTTCACATTGTAGTTTGCACTCTCTCCCACACAATTCTGCAGGTTATGGGAAGATATAAAATGGCTTATATCTGTCATTGCAGTGCCATTCAGATCAATTCCCAAGTCCCAAAAAAGCCCACGTATTACACCTGTTTTTCCCTCTCCCTTCCCACAGAGCCTCCAGTGGCCACTGCCTCCACATCCGTGTTGTAATTTCTTTCATTGCTAGAACCACAATATGTCTATAGTAGAATACCAGTAAGTCCACACTAGTCCATATTTCATTCTCCAATCCTGAGGATTCTGGGATGATGATATCACTCCACCTCTTATTGAGAGGGGGCTTTGATCCCATACAGCCAATGGATGGGGCTTTCTTGCTTGCAGCTGTAGGCTCTCTCTTTTCCTTAATATCATGGTTGTAAATCCACACCTCCTTGTTAGTTGTCCTGGATGAGTTCAATGACCTGGAGAGTAACTATTGTAACTCTACTGAGGCTCAGAGCCCAGATGACACATGGACAGCCCAAAGATTCCAGTCTCTTGTATGTCTACAGACTTCAGCACCAAGTATAGGTTCAAATAGAAGGGACAGATGAGCCATGTGTAGAAAGTCATAACTGAGTCCAACTCTGTCACTCTCAGGAGCACAAACTCCAAAGAAGGGCTCACTGGCAAGGCACCAAACTACTATATGCTGTTCTTTTGCTACTTTAGAACTCTCATATATTTTATTTTATTTTTTTTTGTTTCACTATGTTGATTAAGAAAAGTTGTTATAGTGGTCTTGTTTGTTTGATGAACTATAAAATGATGCTTCCATAGTGTATATCTTAAATCCTATGATATTTAACTTAGGAGAATTTCTTTATACTTACTACATTTTCTCATATTGAAAATTAGGCAGTTCTAATCTTTGCTAAATTTTCCATCATGAATATTTAATTATAACACAAGTTCTCATTCCATGGAAATGATATAATATTTCTCTTCTTAGCTTTATCATGGATTGCCCTATTTAAAATTTCAGTTTCCACTAATGCACATAAATGTGATAATAAAATGAGACCATTATATATTGCATTCTTTAACATCACTCTAATATTTTGTGGAAACTTTGAAGTTATATTTTTATATTTAAATGCCTAATTTCTTAAAAATATCTTCTATGAAATTCCAAATTGTTGAACAATCTTTCTCCCACATCTCTCTATCTTCCATTTCTAATTTGTAATGTTTATATTATATGCCTTATGTTCAACTATGATGCTAAATCCTTCTGTGTTTTTTATGTGGAACTTTCATAGTGGCTTCATTCATGTATTATACTAGAGAAGTGAAAATAGACTTTGAACAAGAGACTTTGTTGAAGTTGCTAATAATTGACCATTCTGAATTTTTTTGTCCATTGATCAGATTCATATTTTCCTGGGTAAGATAATCACTAAAATGTATGATACAATTTTTAGGATACTTTTTAATCTCGTGTATTTTTTCAAATAGGAGATTCCCTTCCTCCCTGACAATATTTATTTTGTACTATTTTTTGTTCACTTTCTCAGTTTTATTATTCCTTCAAGATATTGGCATTCCTCAATCAGTATCCTTTACCATGTATTTCTTTTTTTTCCTATTTTCCAAATAGTATCTTTTTCATTTTTTTTTAGATTTTTAAAAATTTTTATTGAAGTATATCATACATGAGCATACATAAACTATAAATGTATAGTAAAAGTTATGAACTTAAAAAACAAGCATGCTTAACATCATACAAGGGTCTCATACATTAACACACCACCAACACCTTGCATTGTTGTGAGACTTTTTTTTACAAATTATGAAAGAATATCATCAAAATCTTACAAATTATAGTCCATTTCTTACCTTTGATATCATTTGTTCTGTAAGTTTTCTAGACACCAATTATCTCTATTTTTTATTTATTTCAACCACAATATATGTCTGAATTATTTATTATCTCATTATTCATTTTTCATTGCACCCTATTCATTCTTCATATATATATATTTATGTATATATACATATATACATATTGATAATTTTCTGAGTTTATTGAACTGGTATAATTTATAATTACCCCTTCATTTCCTTGAAATATTTTTGTTCATTTTTGCATGCAAATATGTAGATATGATTTTGTTTTTGTGAGTATATATATATACCTAATTACCTTATATAGTTTTTTTCTTACTTAAAAGGGTTGTGCTATGATTGTGTATTTCCTAAGACTTGTGGTATTCATAAGGAAATGAAGTCTGAGGCCAAGTCATATGAAACCAGTGAACTCACTGAATTGATTTGATGGTAAAGGTGGAGACAGCATCATAATGTACTAAAACATCTACTGAGAATTGCTAATAAATATTCACTCAAAAAACAAACAAACAAACAAACAAAACCTAATTCAGTATTCTTTTTTTCTTTTTTGCTTTTACTTTCTTTGGTGCAATATCTGGTGCTCTTTGGATTTGGAGTAAGTAGCTCATGTTCACCTAGGGATGAGTTGCTGCTCTATGAAAATTTATCTCTTCAACCAATGTGTCTGTTTCTATTTGTTTCTGTCTATTTCTGCCAGGCATTTCAGGGTCTCACACATATTTAATTTTGAATTCCACATCTTATGGATATTTCCACTGTTTTGCTTTTTAAACTTATATTATTTAGTAGTAGCATTTTTCAATTCAGTCAGAAAAAATGAGTACATTACTATAACCCTATAATGACACACATCTGCACTTGCACACACAAGCACACAAACACAAACACAATCTTAGATATGATAGATATATAGAGACAGGTGGATAGCTAGATAGCTAGATAGGTACACAGACATGATACATTAAATAAACATGTATCTCAAGAATAAAATACCGTTTTACTGGATTTTTGTATTTGTGATTTCTGGGTCTTAACATGAGCATGAAATTAAGTATTATATTCTAAATCAATGTAATTTTTAAAATGACAAATACAGACCAGCTATCGTGTGATATAAATTATTGTATTGTATATAAGTTGTGAGGTCATTTCATATGCATTTCAAATTCAATATGCCTATTACACCTGATTTTGTGTTTCATTACTCAATGAATATTTTCCAACATTTAAAACATTTTTATTAAATAGTGCATGGAGAACTGTGAATAAGAAGAATACAAAGGAATGATGAAAAACTATGATTCAAATCTACTGGATAAAAATATTTTATTTTTATATAACATTTTAGGAAATAACATTATTTTCTCAGTTATCTAACACACTTAATATACTTATTATGTAATTACATTGCACATTAACATTGAGCACTTGCAAATGACAAATTTGGCACATGACTGTTTTTCAAAGAAATGTATTTTATAGCATTTTTAATTACTTTTGATATTATATACTGTAATCATTTATAACATGATGTGCTTTCTGTTTTTCAAAATCCTAGTTAATTGGAAGGATTTTTTTAAACTTTGAACTTTAAGATAATACTATGGAAGATGTTATGAAATGTTGCATATTTAGAAGAAAAAGCTAACTTAATCTTATCATTTTGCTGTGTAGAATTTTTATTTATAATTCTTTAAAGGGCACTATGGGAAATGCACTGTTTATTTAATTTAAAATCAGTAAAGGTTGCTTTTAAATCTGCAGTGGACATGCCATATATCTTTAAAAGTGTTAATTTATTTCAATTTGTACATCTTAAAATTTCATTCAAAGAAAATATTAACATATATGAAAGATGAAATAATTATAGAGTGAATACATACATACCCATCACTTTATCTCAAATTGTGCCATGACCATTTTGTTTTCTTGCTTTATCATATATCTGTTCATGTATGCATCTTTCCTTTCATCCATCCAAATATATTTGTTTTTAATTACTTTCATTTCAAGTAAGTTGCATACATCAATTCTGTTCATGCCTAAGAACATCTGCATTCATATAATTAACTGAAATTAATCTTGTGTTTTTTGTTTTAGGCAAAATTTACCAGGAGTTAGATGCATGAAAGTTAATTTTATGTATCCAATGGTTTTGAGAAGCATAACAACCACTATAACCCCATCCCCAAGAAAACAATGCATACTACCATCATATTCCCTCCAATTTTCCTAATACATCTTCACATTGTCCTCCTTACTAGGAAAAACAATTAGTGTATTTATTTATTCATTTGTGGATTTTCTTGCTCTAAGCTTTTTGATAAAGTATAGCATGTAATAGTCCTTCCTTTGTGTAAAGCTATTCAAACTCTAATTAATGTTTTGAGATTCATCCATGTTCTTGGGTGTATCCATAGTCCCTTTTAAAATTTGAGTATTATAATACTGTATAAATATTTCAGAGATGTTTATAATTTTTCCTTTGTTGTGTATTTGCACCTTTCTTATTTTTTATTTAATATGAATGACTAAAGCTCCTATGAATGTTCTCCTACATATTTTTTGTGACTGCACTTAGTTCTCTTGGATATATAATGAATATATATTTAGTTTTATCAGAAACTGCTAGAAACTTTATGAAATAATATAACATTGTATCTGAAATGCATTAGAGGTTAGGTTGAGCTGATCATTACCATCATTTTGTATTGCTAGACTTGTTAGTTTTGATACTCTGTAGTTATGTACTAGTATATCATTGCGTTTGAAATTAATTTTCCTTAGAGAATTTATGAATGGACAATATACCGAGCCATTAACCATGTCTGCATGAATTTAAAATGACTTAATTTTTCATAATATGTTCTCTGACCAACATGGAATTAAATTAGAAATCAATAGGATGGATGTGTTAAATAATGTAACAAATATTTAAGCAATCATTGCATCAAAAAATCATAAGGAATTAAAAAATATTTTTAATTGAATGATAGAGAAAATGCAAAATATAAAAATGGTAGAATAGGGGGAAAAAGCAGTGCATAGAGAAAAGTTTAAAATTGTAACTGCTTGTACTAGAAAAGGAGAAAGGTCAAAAGACAATCACCTTACAAATCTTTTCTCTAGTTGTAAATTCTTAAAAAACTTTCTAAGAATTAAAGAATATTGAAAACCTTAAAATTAATTCCACCTTTATAGTATTTTCATTTATTCCTGAAAGAGAACTAAAAAAAATCATAATCTTGCTGGAACAGACCATTTGTTTATACTATAAAATATTGGTGGCACAAGATGTGGATATGTATTGCCATATATATTGAACCAAATTATCTTAAATTCATATAATAGTAATATTGAAGAAGTAAAATCATTCTTATCCATTTAAAAAAACCTGTAAGCTGAAAATCAGAAAATTAAACATTTACTGTAAAGAGGGGAAAAAAATAAGACAATGGCCACCATTTCTAACTGAAGAAACCAGGGAATGAAAGTGATCCTCTATTAAATGGATGGAAGAAAATAGCAAAGGAAAGAGAAAAATCAATGTTAAAAAAATAGACAACTTAAAGAAAAGCTAACAAAAGCAAAATGTTTGCTTTTCTTTAAAAAGATCTACCAAATTGGTTAAATTTCACTTGGATTTCTGAGGCATTAAAGAGAATAGAATCAAGTATCAATAATGAAATAAGGGTTTATTGAAAGAATCCACCTATGAAAATTATTGTAAAGAAAAAAATTAACAAATTAGATGCAAATGATAAAATTTGGGTTTCAGTGAAATTAAAATTTTAGAAAAATGTGCCCCCCACATAAACATAGAAGCCTCCCAATACTTAGAGACTTATGTGTTAGAATGGTTAGTCATATAAATAAATGTGTTTTTTTAATAGTATAAAAATATTTCATATTTGGAAGTTCACCACCTCTATGTAAACCAATAGTTTCTAGATGAACAATATATGATGGTACAAAATCATGCAGAGGTGTGAAAAAATTCAATAACTTTATTTAAATGGATTTAAATTTTACATAATATGAAAGTTCTTTAATATGGTCTTAGATTATAAACTGCAAATATTCTTTATAAATCACCAGTTGTTGAATTAATTTAGAATATTAATATTAAGAAAGAATTTTAATGATTAAATGTGCTAATCAAATACTTCTTCCCATTTTTAGGAATATATCGCCATGTAGCCATAGTTTCTTCACAATATGAATGAAGAAGCAAATAGGAAATTCCAGTTCTTTCCTAGCAAGCCAGGTTTTAGAAATGACTACATTTTGCACAAAATACATCAATGTATTAATGCATTAATATATAAAGAATCCAATAGCTTTAATAAATTAAATAATATTTATACCTGTATCACTTTAAATTTCTAATATGGTAATATTCAATATGCATATACACTTATATATGCTATATTAATTCAATTGGGTCTTCAATATTTTTAAGAGTTTTAAGGGTCACAAAAAAAACCCCCACAAAAATGACAAAAAATTGAGAATTGAGGCCATATTAACCCCATTAAATTATATTTTCAAAATACAGGAAAGTTCAAGTTGTATACATTTTTATGTATCTTTCCTACCAGTATCCTCTTTTGAATTCTATATTTCCATGAAAATAAAGAGATTTTGGTTTATTACACACTTGCCCATCATTATTTATTTATTAGAGGTCTGTCCATTATCCTGGGGCTATGTTCAGGTTTCCTTTCACAGAATTGAGTGTGACCTATAGATATTTATATGATATATCTCAAATTTTTAGATTGCCTCTCCAAATGTTTAATTTTCTTAGTCTTTGTCCTGGCTATCTGCACTTCCATTGCCTTAGTATAGTCTGACTTTTTTTTATGCCATATATTTATATATTTTCAAAGGAGCTTAGTGAGTGTTCTTTGGAAACTTGAAAAAAAGCATGGAACAAAGCCATATACACATGTACCCATGTTCTATTCTATGGTGCCCCTGTTCATAAACCCAATCACATATATGCCATGGAACAGAGAGATGAATACTATGCTAGGCAGAATTTTCAGCAGATGCTTTGAGTTCTCAAGTAGGTAAATAATGGATCAAAAAATCATTAAAAATGAATTCAAAAAGAAGTTTAACTTATGCTTAAAATATGTGCCTAAAATTATGTAGTTTTTGTTTGTATATTTGCTGTTGTCTACATCTATACTAGTGAAATTTACTTATATATGTTTTTTATACCCAATACTTCATTTGTCAAATTCATGCATTCTTCTTAAAATAAATTGCATATTGTCATGATTTTTTAAGTATATTTGAGATATTTTAAACAGAAACTTAATAATGCCATGATGGAAAAGACCATGTCTTTGGTGCGACTATGTTGAGAGGTGACTGTATCTTTGAGAGAACTTGAAGCTATTGGATACTGCCATCATTGAATTTTAATAGTGACCATTTCTGTGGATACTAGTGGTATCTAATTGTGGTTTTGATTTGCACTTCTCTGATGACTTTCGATATTGAGTATACTTTCATATGATTATTGCCAATTTGTTTATTTGATTTAGAGAAATTTCATCTCAAATCTTTTCCCTAGTTTTGAATTGAGTCATGAATCTTTGTATGTTGAGTTGCAGATGTTCTTTACATATTGTGGATAGTAAAATCTTATATATATGGTTTCTAAATTCTTTATCCCATTCTGTCTCTATATTTTCTTGGTAAAGCCCTTTAATGGAAAAAAAAATTTAACTTGGATGCTGCCCATTTATTTTTGTTTTCTTGCTTGTGTTTTGTGTAAAGTCTAAGAACTACTGAAAACAAAAGTTTCTGGACATGTTTCCCTGTTTTCTTTCAGGATTTTCAACTTTGATATTTAAGTCTTTGACCCATTATAAGTTAATATTTTTTTAAAGGTATGTGGTAGTGTTCATTATTTTGCATATGGCTCTCTAGTTCTCCTCACAACAGTTTTTTTCAACAGACAATATTCTTTCTCCTCTGATTCAAATTAGCACCTTGGTCAAAGTTCAGTTGTTGAAAGGTGCAAGGATTTATTTCTATATTTTTGGTTTGATTACATTTGTCTATATGTTTGTTTTTCTGCTAGTAATATGTTGTTTGATAACAGTGCCAATCCTTGAAATTTTTACTTCTTTTACAAGATGCTTTGGCTATCTATGTCCTTTTATCTTTCCATATAAGATTGATGAATCGATTTTCTATTTCTGTTATGAATTCTATTGGAATTTTATTGAGGCTTAACATTACTTTGAGTAGAATTGACATCTTCACAATATATAGCTTTCCAATCCATGAACATAGTATATCCTCCAATTATTTAGGTCTTCCTTAAATACTTTCAGCAATTATTTGTTTTTTTCTGTGTACAAGTCTTTTCCATACTCAGATAAATTTATTCATAAATAATGGATTCTTTTGGTTGCTGTCATAAACGGCATCATTTCTTTATTTCCTCTTTGGATTCTGTATTACTAGTGCACCATTGATTTTTGCATGTTGATCTCATATTCCCCCACTTTGCTGAAATTATTTATTACCACTCGTAACTTTGTTTTGAATTTTTCAATGTTCTCTATGTATAGGATCATGTCATCTACAAATAGCAAATAATTTATTTCTTCCCCTGCCATTTGGATGCCTTTTTTTTTACGGTCTAATTTTCCTGGCTGGAACTTCCAGTGCAATGTGGAAAATCAGTGGTTGCAGTGGGTATCCATGTCTTTTCCTGATTTTAGTGTGGAGAGTTTATCAGTCTTTCACTAATGAGTTTGATGTTAAATGTTGGCTCTTCATATATGCCTTTATCAAATTAAAAGTGTTTATTTTATTATTAATTTTCTGAGAGTTTTTATCTGTGAGGGGTGAGAAATGTTGTCACATTCCATTTCTGTGCCAAGTGAGATAATCATGTCTTGTTTTTCCTACTCTTTGTCTTGCTAAGTCAGCTGAATTACCATAATTTACTTTCTTTTGGAAAGTAGTTTCATTGAGTTATATATATATATATATATAAGATATAATCCATTTAAAGTATGCATTAAATGGCTTTTAGCATAATCCAACAGTTGTGCATTCATCACCACAATCAATTTTAGAGCACGTTCACTACTCCAAAATTGAAAATCCCATACCCCTTAACAAACACCTCTCAATTCTTCTATCCCTCCATAGTCCCACATTACTAATACTCTATTACTGCCTCTATAGTTTTAATTAGATTTATATTTTGTATAAAGGGAATAAAACAATATGTAATAACGTGTGCCTGTTATTTTTCACTTAACAAAATATATGTTTTAATTTTTCTTTAATTAGAGAAGTTCACGAAAACATCATGTAAAAGTATACTGTTCCCAAATACCCTCTCATTGTTGGCAATTTGAATTAGTGTGGAATCTTAAAAGAATATTAAAATAGTACTATTAGTGAAAGTACATAATTTATACTAAGTGTATTTTCACATAAACAACTCTGTTCTTAATACATTGTATTAGTGTCTTACATTTGTTATAATTCATGAAAGAATGTTCTTATACTAGTAATATTTACCGCAGTCCATTGTGCAAAACAGGGATCACCATGTTATATAGTTCCATATTTTCTATTCTTTCATTCTAGTAAGACACATAACGCTTGCAAAATTGCAAAAAATCTGACATGGCAGTGGTGTAGAATTCTTTTAATGTGTTGTTGGCCTAAATTTGCTAGTAGGTTTTATGGATCTTTGAAGTTATACTTATGAGTGATATTGATGTGTAATTTTCTTTTTGTTTGATTAGGGTAAAGCTGGCCTCATAGAATTAGTTGGAAAATGTTCTTTTCTATTCAAATTTTGGAAGATTTTGAGCAACATTGGCGTTATTTCTTCTTTGAACGTTTGGTAAATTCACTAATGAAGCTATTTGGTCCTGGGCTTTTATTGTTGGGAGCTTTTCTGTGTATTTCTGTTTGATATAGTTCACTTATACTTTCTTTCAAGTTAAAAATTAATTTATTGATCTTTTATCTAGTTGCTCTATTCATTGATGAAAGTGGTGTATTGAAATCTCCAAGTATTATTGCAGAGGTTTCCTTTTCTACCTACAGGTTTATCAATGTTTGCTTGTGTATATTGGGCTATTGTGGTTAGGTGCAAATATGTTTGCCATTTCTTCTTTTTGGTGTATTGACACATTTATTAATATATATTATCCTTTGTCTATTTTGACAGTCTTTGACTTAAAGTCTATTTTGTCCAATATTAGTATAGTTACTGTTTCTCTCTTTTGGTTAATATTTGCAAGCAATATTTTTCCCATCTTTTACTTTCAACTTATTTGTTTATGGGGATCTTAGATGAGTCTCTTGTAAGTAACATAAAATTCTATCTTTGTTCTTTATTCACTCAGCCAATGTGTGTCTTTCATAGGGTTGATGAACCTATTTGCATTCAGTGTAATTACTGATAAGGTTGGACTAACTTCAGCTATTTTGTTATTTTTTTCCTTTTATGTTCCTCATTTTGTCTCTTTTCCTTTATCACAGTCCTTGTTTATGTATGTTTGATCTTTATGATGTAACTCTTCTTCTGGGACCTACATAATTGTTATATTGGTTTGCTTCTGTCCTGTTGTAGCACAGGTCCCTTAGGCTCTGTCCATTTTTTTAAATTCTTTTCTCTATTGGTTCATATGTCTGTGTGATTTCAAATTTCCTTCTTCTAATTCACTAATTCTTTCTTCAGCCTGTTCAGTTTCCTGTCATATGTCAGTAGTGTATATTTAATCTCTTCTATTATGTTTTTCATTCTTGTAATTTCCTTTTTTTTTTTTAATATTTTCAAATTCTTCTTTACGCTCACCCAGCTTCTAATTAATATCCTTTATTTCCGTGGAGATATTTTACTTCATCTCCTCTGAAATTGAAATTAGTTCCTTTGACTTTACCATATACTTCTGTTTGTTAATATGGCTTGCAGTTTTTTGCTTATGTCTAGGCATCTGATTATCTTGATGAGTGTTGTAGTTTGCTGAAAGCTGCTGGGAGTACTATTTCAGAAATGTATTGGCTTTTATAATGGAAATGCATTAGGATAGAAACTTACAATTCTGAAACTTTGAAAATGTCCAAATTAAAGCATCTTCCTAGATGCTGTTTTATCAAAGGTTGGCTGCTGGTAATCTTGGATACTTTCCATTTGGCAAGGTACATGGAGGAATCTCTTTCTCTTCTGGACCTCATCCTTCAGCTTCTGGCTACCCTTTCTGTGATTTCTTCTCTCCCAGGTTATTCTATTATCGGCTGGGTTCCTACACTGCATATCTGCAACTTGTTCTCTGTGTGTCTGCTGCTTTCAATCCTCCATTTACAAGGGACTCCAACAAGAAGACCAAGACTTTCCTGGGCCTCGACTCACTAAACAATCGAGGTGAAGGCCCCAAAATGAATCAAATTCAATTAAAGTTTCCAAACCCACAAGAATGGATTAACTCAAAGAACACAGATCATTTCTGGGATCCATTAAAAGCTTCCAACTGCCACAATGAGTTTACAGTGAAGGGTAGTTTCTCTCTCTTGCCTAGGATTTTATTGTTGACTGTATTTGTGTTAAAATACCTCTTTGACACTTGATTCAACTTATTCTAGACTTTTAGATTTCCAGTATTTAACTGATAGGATTTTCCAAGCTATTTTTCATTTGAATTTTGCCCTGCATATGTGGTACAATTTTAAAGAGTGTACTATTTTTTAAATTATTTCACCTAAAGGAGAAAGATCCTTTCTTCCATTCCTTCTCTGGGAATATTGAACTGCTCTGCTTTATTTTGTTTTGTCTCAATACTTTTTATATTCTCATTACATTGCCTTTAGGTATTTTGCATGGAGAACAAATTCTTGGAGGAGGTTCACCCCATATAGGATTTTCCCAAGTAAAATCAGGGACAATTACTCACAAAGGATTGAAAACTGTCTTTGAAGAGGGTTACAAAAGAGTAAAAACAAACGTATAAAAATTAATAAAAGCACAATGGTGTCAATTAAACAAGGGAATTTTTGTGTAATGACATAAAACAAATTACATTGGCATATCTCTATCTTCTCTCCCTTCGTTATAAGTTCCTCTTTTGAGTAACTACCCCAGTTAACCCTTCCCTGGGCATAACCACAGTGAGCAACACCTGCACTTCCATAGGTATGGATGATAACACTAATTTCAGTTTCTATGATCAGCCCCTGTCACTTCTCAACTGACCCCTTGCCACTGTTCTCTTTCCTGATGCATAATTTACTTACAAGTCATCTATTTCCATATAGCTTGAATGATAAGAATCTTTCCTCAGTTTCTACATCTGAGTTCTCTCTAGTGAACTGTTCCACATACATGGTCTGCCCGATAATTGCCTCAGGTGGGGTCAATGGAGTTTGCCTGATGGTGTAGATCTCAGGACCATGAGGAACAAAGGGAATGTTTTTGGCCAAGACAGCACCAGTGAGTCAGTATTTAAACTTTAATTAAATACCTCATGGATTTATTCCAACTTATCATAGATGGAGAATGGTATGGGCAAAGTGTGTTTTGCTGGATGGGAACCACTTGAGACACTTTTTTATAACCTTTCCAGTGAAGTGAGTTTCCCGGTTGTTTTAGAGTTCAAAAGATGCTCCCACATTAGAAAACTGTTTTTAATTGCTTTTTCCCCTGCTGTTGTAGTATTAGTGTTTTGACAAGGGCATGCCTCAACCCAATCTGAAAACTTGTAAACAATGAGCCATAAATAATTATAATATAATGAAAGTAGAGGTTGGTAAAGTCCATCAGCTGATGTTCAAATAGTCTGGTTGTGGGGCTGAAGTTTATGCTGATACAAACATCAATGATTTTGCCTGGAATATGAGCCTGTCATATATTACTTTGATTATAGATTTTTTTGAACTACTTTATCAAAGTGCCTGCCAGTATACTTTCATGTCCTCTTTCATTGTTTTCCATTCCATAATGGGTAATTTCATGGAGTGCTCACAGGTAGTTCTTTTAGGGACTCCGGGGCAATCAGAGCACTATCAAGCACTTCCCATATTCCATTCCCAGAATTTAATTTGTAACCCAGCTTTCACTATTTCTCTATTTAAAGTTCAGAAACATTTTTCCAACTGTTAGCTAACACATTTGGAGAGGATTTATGAGGGACATTATACAAGGAAAACAATCTTTTTATCTACACAATTTGTTGAACTACTAGTTTTACTTTTTTCATATGTTTTCACTCAGTTTTGTGAGTGTGAGCCTTCATTTGTATCACATCAATTTTTTTCTTTTACGTTTTTAAAGGTGATAACAATGCATCTATTAGTTCAGATACTTATTTGCCTTTTTTCTTTGGTTCCTAATGACTTCAGGAAGCTTCATTTGTTTTCATAAAATTTCAAAATCATAAATGACTCCAAATGCATATCTACAGTCAGTATAAATATTAGCAGTTTTTCCTATAGCCAAATGACAACCTCTAATTAAAAATTTTAACTCAGCTTGCTAGGTCATGGTGAGGCCAGGGAATTGTTGAGCAATAATTGCTTCTACCTTATCAGTCAGTTCCTAGTCCACGTCATATTTATATGTTTTGTTTTAAGGTAAAGTATGTCTACAAATAAAATCAAAGCCAAGTTAATCAAAGGTCTTTTTTTTTTTTTTTGTAATTCTGCTATTGGGTATACCTGAAAAATAATAACTCCAAAATGTTGAGGCCCACCTTCTTCAGACAGGGTCAACAGAGTGTTGAATTTAAAACAAGGGTTCTTAACCTTTTTTGTTCATGGGCTCCTTTGCCAGTCAAGTGAAAACCATTGAATAAAGAATGGAATTTATTTCATACATTCATAAGTAAAGGAAATGCTAGATTTCAGTTAGAGGTCAGAGAATATAAAGATAATAAGTTTTTTTTTTTTAAATTCATGTTCACAGTCTCCCTGAAATCTTTCTGCGTACCCCCTGAAAACTTTCTACAAACCACTTGGGGATCTGTGGACTCCTGGTTAAGAACCCTTGATTTAAAGAATTACAATGCAGGATTTAGATATTTTAAGGAGAGAGCAATAAGATTTCATAAAAGGTCTGCCTGTGATCTGACATCTGCTGGGTTTTTCTTGAGATAAGAAACTGCAAAAAGTGTCCTCTATTAACCAAAATATATGCCCTTGACCAAATCAGCTGACACTTCAATGAATTCTTGAGCAGCTACTGCCTTTATACAGCTAGAAGTGCTCTAGCCACTGCATCCAATTGCAGACTGGAACATGCTATTGGTCTCTGTTGACACTCATGTCTCCAGTGAGGACTCTTAAAACTATTATTTGGATTTTCATAAACATGCAATGATAAGTTTAGTTGTAATTGTGTATAAGCATAAATTCGAAAGTGCTGGAGACTACATAAAATAGATTTAAAGAAATTTAAAGGCCCTCCTGACAAAGTATTTGACCTCATCTTGAACTTTCAGTCACACAATGATTGTGAAATTGACAGCTGGAGCAAGGTTATATAACAACATTACTTCTTAATTAACATTTTTTAATGAAGTCAAAGCTCTCTTCTGTAGCTGATTGCAAGCTCTTTCAGGGAAGCACAAGAGTAATACAATGTAACTAATAGGAAACTTGATTGGTTTTGTGGCATGTAGCATATTACAAAGAATAACTGAAATTAAAACCAAGAACACTATACAGTTGTGTAATATTTTGCAGATCAGTACCAGAACATTTGATGGATGATAAAGTCATTAACAACTCTCAAGAAACTTCATGTAATTTCTGAAACATTTATATTAATAACTTTTTCATAAACTCAAATTTAAACAATAGAAATTTAGAAAATTCCTTTTTAATTTGACAGTACATGCATGCAAGTCCCAATATATCAAATAGACCTAACTACTTTTAACATTTCTCTTTTTATAAGGGGAAAGAAGAAATCTTTGTGATTTTCTAGGATGCCTGCAGAAATCTGTGATCAAACAGACATATTTTTGCATTGCAAAATGTCAAAATTGTCAATAGGTTTGTTATACATGTCAATACAGTCATGGGTTACTGTGGACAATACTGACTCCTTATTTAATCAAAGTGACAATAAAAGGTTAAAACAGTATTATGGAGGTAGTATGATTATTTACAAACCTAGTTATTTTAAAATGAGATTACATGACTCTATTAAACAACTGTGAGCATGATAAGGACCACAAGAGTGTCAGTGAATTATTGTGATACACAGAAAAAATGACTTCTTGGCCAATTATTCAAAGCTAAATAAAACTTCTTACAAGCTCTTACTAGGAACAGACAATAATCCCAGAAAATATTGTCATTTTAATGGAGAGAAAACCAAATTTCAAATTTGCATGAACATACTGTTTTAAAAATCTTATAGAAAACCCCATTATATCTTATCCTGGTGCAGCCGACAGAATGAAACCCAAGCGGCACTCTTGAGGGTACAGATGAACGGAGTTTTATTATGGTGAGCCCAGAGGAGAATTCAGTCTCCAAATTCTGAGCCTTGTTTCTCAATTTTCATAAATTTATATAGGAACACAAAGCAGGTAAATTCCTAAGCAAGTGGGCAGGTAGGGTTACAAAAGCAGAAGAGCAAGGTTAGATTCTCTTCCTAAAAGCAGAGGGCCATTAGGGAAGAAAAGAGTCATTATCTGTTTAGAGTTGTAAATTTCAGTCCAAAGGGTCAGGCAGAAAATGTTTATCTTCCTAATGTGGATTCCATGGAGAAAAGGGGAGGAGGAGGAGAGAAAGGGACTGAGGGGAATTTATTTTCCTAAAGCTGTGGGTTTCTGCTGAGGGGAGTTAAGGTCACAGCACTTCCCTTATCATTCCCCCCATTTGATGCCCTTATATTTCTTTATGGGGCATCATCTGCTAACATGAGGATTACTCTATAGTCCCCAAGGGCTGATATTTAACATGAGGCATTACTTGGTGTTTTAAGGCATTTAAGCGGGAAATGATGTATTGTGTTAAGTACCATAGAATGGATGACCAAAAAATTAAGAGGAAAAAGACTGAGGCTATTACTGGCATAAAGGGTAAAATCCAGGAGAGGAGATACTGGAAGTAGTTCCCATTGGCAAATGCCTGTATACATGATTTAAATGGTTTTTGGTTCATTCCTTCAGTAGGGCCACTATATCCCTAAATATTCCTGAGGAGTTTGCATAGAAACAACATTCTTCCCCAGGGCCTGGCAGATCCCCCATGAACTTGTGGTGAGCAAGTCTACTCCTCACTTGTTTTGTAAAACCACTTCTGCCAATGAGTCTATATGGTTTTGCAAACCATTGAGAGCCCCCAATATTTCTTTGAGGTCATTTGATGTTTCCCATGCAAGCGTTTGTATGCCCTCCTGACCAACTGCAAGTGAGGCCCCCGCTACTGCTGCACTCCTGACTACTCCTAGTCCTAAGAGTATCGGAATTGCCTGTACTGTTCATTTGGCTCAGGAGAGCTATCCAGGCAATTCATCTCCATACACCGAGAATGATGGTACTGGCCAAGCCAGGTAGCAGATGCCCTGGCCATTCTGGGGTAGGCACCAGTAGGCGTTGGTGCCACAGACCCAAATGGTGGAGTTTGCAGCATATCAGTCAGGTTCATTGAGTGGGTGGGTGGTGTTACAGTTGGCCCTTTCAAGAGGGAGGATGGTTGAGGGAGACCTGGTAGTTATGTGCTCTCAGTTAGCCAGTTTTCTTGGGGGTTCAGTTATGCAGACTGGGAGGTGCCTGGTTCCTGCCACAGAGCTGTCATGGGTCAGGATGGTTTTGTACCATGGGACAGGTATGGGAAAGTGGTTAGACTGAAGGAAGTGCATAGCCAACAGAAGGAAGCTATGTTGGGCTGAGGTTCATTAAAGAGTTGGTGGAAATTTTGAACCTGGTTTAAAAGGACATTGTGGGGGGCTATGCGAACTTTGGCTTTTAGAATCTGGGCAGCTTTACTGATATTTTTCAGCAGGGTTTTCTCTGGGGGTTGGGTTACTGGGATCAGTTGGACCAGTATGAGGTCCCCTGGGTCTGGCCCTGATGGGTCATATATTCCAATTCCTAGTTTTAGTCCTGTTTGGGCCTTTAAAAAGGTATTTTCTGATCCAAAGGTTATGTTTAATAAGGTGAGTTTTATGGGGTCACAGGTGTCTATGCCACATCCTGCTGGGCTGGGGATTTTTTGTAGGAGATATGGAGAAGTCAGTGGGACCCCCTTCTTGGGAGCACCTACCAGCCAGCTCCAAGAGTTGAATCCTCTTCCCTTTTGGGCATCTCAGCAAGGTATTTGTCATAACTCCCATACTTGTGGCCCCTACACCCTCTCCTGGGGCCCCATATGGGGGCGTGGGGGTTTGGGGCAACCAGCAAGGTGTAAGGAGTGTCATCTTGGATTGCCCTGCAAGCATCAAATATTACAAAGGCTGAAGTTGCACCTGCTGGGAACAGGACTGAAGCATTCAGCACAGATTGTTTGCCCCAGCTTTGACCAAAATGCACCTGCTATAGATTTTGGGGGTGGGTATTGGCTCTGAGGGATGGGGCAAGAAAGGAAAAGACAAGCAAGTCAAGGCACAGAAGCATCCTATTATACACCGGTATGCAATTGCAATTAAGGCTCTGTTCACACCAGACTAGTATGCAGGGGCCACAGCAGCAAGCCCAACTCCGAATACCGAGGCAAGCAGACCGTGTAAGCACAGGATCCACCAGTAGCAGGGGTCCATTCAGCAGGCATTTGACGACATCAGAGCTTGGGATCCCGGGTGACTCGCACTCCCAAGGGGTGGCCGGGTACAGGTTGGGCTGTCCAGATGTCCTGCTCTTTATCGGGGTGTGCCTTCTTGACCCTGGAATGATGGATACAAGGGATGATGCCTGCAATTTTAAGAGCAGTAGGAGTTACAAGGATCACAGTATGTGGACCTGTCCTGGAAGGCTGAAGGGGTTGTTTTTTCCAGTCTTTGAAACAGACTAGGTCCCCTGGCTGGTGTGGGTACACTGTGTGTCCCAGGGGGATGAGATTCCTGAACAAGACAGTTTTATGTATTTTGGCTACAGTTTTCCCCAGCTTCTGGAGAATGGAATCTTGGCTAGCCTCCCGCAGAAGTTTGAGATTTCCTCTGAAGTCCTGGATAATTGGGGGTGGCTGCCGAAATAGAATTTTAAAGGGTGAATAGCCTGTGGGTCCTGGAGTGCACCTAATTTAGAGAAGGGTCAAGGGAAGTAAGTCTACCCAGGGCAGACCAGTTACTGGTAGAATTTGGCTAGGGTGGCTTTGAGTGTTTGATTCATGTGTTCAACTTTCCCTGATCTCGGGGCTTGTAAGCAGTATGGAGTTTCCACTTGATTCCTAACATTTTTGCTAGCTCTTGGACTATGGTAACCATGAAGGCCAGGCCATTGTCACTTTCAATTGAGAGTGGCAGCCCGTGTCATGGAATGATTTATCTAAGTAAAGCCTTAGTCACTTCTCTTGCCTTTTCAGTGTGTGTGGGGAAAGATTTGACCCAACCTGAAAAGGTGCATATCATCACCAACAGATATTTGTAACCCCAACTTGGTTTCACTTCTGTGAAGTCTACTGTGATATCTGCAAAGGGGGCCATTCCTGTGTGCTGGCCATCTGCCAGAGTACGGGGCCCCTGCAAGGGGTTGTTTTGGCACAAACTTGGCATTGGCTGCTGATGGTGACACAGAAAGATGTTAGCCAGTCTATATAGTAGTACCTCCTGAGCAAGATTTCTAG
>JAQZBX010021272.1:0-32411 GCA_029593785.1 Cabassous unicinctus
CTTTTTTGCAATGGTTTTGGAATTTAATCATGGGTATATTTAACACCAACAAGAAGAAAGCCAAACAGGTTTAGAAAACACCTGAAGAATAACAGCAAGAAAACCATAAAAACAGCAAAGAACAAAACTTTACTACTTGATTATCATCATTTTTTCTGTGGAAAATGTTTTGGTTTCCCCTATGCCCTGAAAAAACAAAAAACACTCTAGGAATGATATAGCAAATCTTCCTAAATGGCACACTGAGTGATACAGGGCTATCATGAGCAATAACACTTAAGTTACTATAAGGCATGGTTGAAAGAGTCATTCATATCATTATTATATTACTTTTCTTTCTCATCTCTCAGGTTCTACCCACAACCAAGTAAACACACATTCTGCTGGTAACTGTGATTAAAAAAACTATAAATCTGTATTGCCTTTTAAAAGTCAAACTATGAACACACACAAAAATCCTAAGCTGACATGGGCATCAAGAAATCATTGATATAGAGTCTAACTACAAAGTAGAAAGATAAAATATCCATACCAAAAAATAAATAAAAATAAAAAACCCAGCACAATAAATTTAGAAACAAATGGCTGAATGCTTCCATGGTTATTAAAAGACAAATTACTACCCACCTCGTAAATTTATACAGGACTCTCCCTGAGAACAGTTCACTTACTCCATATTCATTCTTAATATTCTTTTCTCAATTTCTGCTTAGCCAAGGTACTTCGTAGATTTTAGGGGAGAGTTCTTACTTTGGGGAACTAAACTTCTGCGAAGAATGTGTTAGGCAAGTACAGGCAAGCCTGTAAATGGGTATTAGGTAAACTCAGGTGCTCAGGATAGAAAAGAGAACCAGGGAGACCTTTACATGACTCAGAAGTCAGCGAGTTTGGTTCTGAACCCAACTGTGATTCCATGTGACATTTTCCCCATTCTTTGCATCTCCAAACTGATATGTCCCCTTCCAGCTCTGATATTCTAGGATTGCATCAAAAGTTTATATGGGCTGATTTCAATAAACAGCTTGGACTGAGATGCCTGCATGGTCTCGTTCAAATCTTTCATATTCTTAGGAGGAAAAGACTTAAGAAAAAGGTGTATTATCTAATCTCAATTC
Organism: Cabassous unicinctus; assembly: GCA_029593785.1. Taxonomy (NCBI): domain Eukaryota; kingdom Metazoa; phylum Chordata; class Mammalia; order Cingulata; family Chlamyphoridae; genus Cabassous; species Cabassous unicinctus. The sequence continues at coordinate 1,116 of JAQZBX010021272.1, forward strand.
AAAAAAATGATGAGACACTCAAGGGTTTGGGTGAGAAGGTTTATTATCCACTTGAACTCAGTGAGAGGGAGCTGCTGGGCCTAATACAGAAGTCCCCAATTTTATAGGCCCCACTCCAAAGTTAATACTTTGGAAGGTGATGAAGAAGCTTCCCAAAGAATCTTCTCCCAGAACAGAGTGATTTTAATTTATGTAAAAGAAGGAACTAGAAAACAAACAAAAAACATGAGCTAATGCTGCTATTAAACGAGTAAACTTGGAAAATTTACATTCCCTTTCTGAGCTGAGAAGTTGAGCTGAAGCTTAACTAAAGCTGAGCTGGCTTCAGCTCCATCAGCTATAAAATAATGGAATTTATAATTAGTTTCTAAGATTCCAATAGATTCAGGAGAAATTCTCCTTTCTTTCACTCACTCGTTCTGAGTCATGGCAATGATAAATTGCTAACTATCCATTACACGCAGGCATTTATATACTCATCATTATAGAGAAGGGTACTATATTATGGAGGGAAAAAATTGCGTCCCAGAAAGATTAGATAAACTCCTGAAGGTCTTAAAACTAGTGAACTGAATTTAAGATTCAAATTCAGGAGACTTAATGTCAGATTCCCTGACACTGCTTCAAAGTTGAGCTCCTCATAGAAATTACCACCATCCCCTTCCCCAATTTTCTGATTCTAATAGGCTGTCTGCCTGAATGAAGTTACTTGGCAGAAAACATTCACACCGATGAGTCTGGGATGGCCTACCTCGGTATATGTAACACAGGGTGAGAATCACAACTTCCTGGTAACAGCAGTCACACCTGAGCTCACTTCCTGTAGTGCACAGTCAGTCTTCTGTCTTGTGTGATCTTATACATTATTTGTCAGAGGACTTAGACTAACTGTTTTATCATTTTATTCCAGCTCTTGCCACATGTTTTATATATATATATATATATATTTTTTTTTTTTTCTTCAAGAGAAGCACATTGGAAATACTTAGTTAAAATCTTCCAGTCAAATTATGAGCACAAAAGAGGCAAAGGTAAATGTGAGAGAAGATGCCTGGCTGACAGGTTCCCATTTTTAACTGTAGCACATCCCCTCTGCTACCTTTACCTTCTCCTCTTGCTACCCACAGATTTTCAGGCTTAGCAGAGCCTTTCTAGGAGGAGTCTGGAACTGTCAGTCTAGACCTGACTCCCCCACACAGAAGGTCTAGGACCTCTGAAAAATGACCTAAACTCTGTGTCAGTTTCTTCACTCCTTAACGAGCCCCTGATCTTAAACAACTTGAGAAGATGCTCAGTATGTTCCTCAATGGGAAAACTTATGATGGAGGTGGGAGGTAGAGAGTTGTTTCCTTGAAGAAATCATTGTCAGACCAAAACTATGAGGCAGTGGCTTGTCAACAGAGTGTAGAAATCCAGAATTGAGATCCTAGGCATGATCAAGGAAAGCTAGAAGCCAAGCTGAGATTACCATGGGATCAGAAAGCCCAAACTCTCTAGCCAAGATCAAGTCACAGATCCTAAACTAGGTAAATGGTCAAAAATTAAGGAAAAACAATTACTGACAGTCAGTGAAGAGAGATGAGAAGAGAGGATGTTGGTTATCACTATACATAAGACAAAGTGATCCCCCCAAAGCAAACAGAAGGAATATTGAAAGCATCACTTGAAATAGAAAAGAAATGCAAACTTCCCTTGAATACCCAGCCATTCTCTTTTAGTTTAAAATACATACATGAATACTAGTTATCTGCAATAGGGATTGAATTGTAAGGAATTTTTCTTTTTTACATTACACCCTTCTATATTTGAATTGAATAAAAATATATAATATCCTAGACTCTAGAAGACCACACAGTTTAAAGAACTTTTTAAAATCAGATATTATAGTGTCAATGAGAAAGCAAAATAATAAAGCTTGAATTGATACTCAAAGAAGATTAGTAAGTCAAACAAGATTATAGACCCAGGATGTATCAGAACCAGGATTTAATTCTAAGGCTATAAATCCCAATTCCTCATTTCCAGGATTACAGAGAAGGAAAATGAAAGAACAAGAATCCTTTGAAAAACCTCAAATTTTTAAAAATATATATGACAGTTGAAATTAAGTGCCCAGTGTGAAGTTGTTTATCAAAGGATATTATGGCCTCTAAATATAGACAAGGAAAAGGAGGCTGAGAATGAGCTAAAGTTTATGAAAGAAGATGAATAAGGAAGGATAAGGTGCTGCTGGGTGAAGATATAGTAATACTAACAAGTGGCAGACAGAAGGCAGAATGTTCCACTCCTTACTGCCCCATCAAAGGTAGCTATCTAGAAATTATGGGAAAATAAATATTTTGAAGGTGAAATTAAAGTTCTTAATAAGAGAAAGGATTATCAGATAGCTCTGAGCTGCCTTGAATGAACTTAAGCATCTAGGCCCAGATAAACTGCCAAATAAAGTTAAAATCTGATTACAGATCAAATCTTTATGATATTTAAAGAAATTTGGGGATGAGAAAATATTACCACAATATTCAAAGAAGAAAAACATTTTGTAATCTATAGATACTGAGCTTGACTTTATTCACCAACAATGCTGGACAGCTCACAGACTCCTTTTTCTTTTACCTGTCTTAGTCAATATATTTATCAGTGCAATTGTTGGAGAAACTAGTTATGTTTGGACTTAAATTTGCAATAACTACTCTTTAATTTATTTGCCCAGAATTCAAAGAGAAAAAAAAAATACAGCAAGGGTTTGAAGATTTTTTTTCCTAACAGAAAAGTCTACATTATTTAAACAGTAATGTGTCAAATTAATACAGTTCAGTAAAAACTTACCTGGAAAAAAAAATCCCCAAGTGAAAAAATTATCCTATAGATAAAATGAACATTTTACAACACTTCATGATTGTTGAAGTCATTACAACCTTGTTGAAGGTTACCCAGGCAGACATTACTGGTTGCCTGCTCCAGATGCCATTCTAATTCCTCTTATTCCTTAACCCATGAGCCTACAGCACATAATACAGGGTAAAAAATACAAGGGACTCATATTCTTCACCTCTCTTCCAGCTAGGAGTGGGCAGATCATCTAATTCTAGCCAATGCAACAGAAAAGGAATTCTTCTAGGAAGCTTCCCTGACTCAAAGAGAGAAAGAAAATAGGCACACTCAGGAAGAACGAACTCTCTTCCCCACCCAAACCCTCTTTTCTTCCTGATTTTGAATGAGATTGTGGAGGCCATAGTGATTAAATCTAAACCAGCTATCTTGTGATCATAGTACAAAAATTTGAGGAAAACATACCATGTGCCAGGAACTTGATTCGATTATTATTGGGAATTAGAGAAAAAGGAACAACCCAAGTAGGAGATTATGGCTCATTAGTGTCAGGAACCTGGTAATTATTTTGCATGCCTAAAACATTCTGATAGACAGCTGAACATATAAACAAAACTGTTGGTTATTGCTGCAGGGAAAAGAAAAACACACCTGTAGAGCCAGTACTTTTAGGATCTGTCTGGAGGTTGGAATCTATCCCTTATTGTTCAAACAGCCAGGGAAGGAGGATTTATCTTGGCCTTAAAGGTGGAGGACGGGAGATGTGGCTTGTAGCCCTTTCATAAGAAAATGTGTTTTTCCTCATCCTTCCTTAAATGCTTCCCCGTAAATTTCTGTTTTTTTTCCCCCACAGATGTGGATGAGGAGGAGTATGCATTATTTATAATAAACACTATGAAAGCTCTGCAAAGCAATTCAATGGCAAGTGTTTCCAGAGAGCAGTTGCAGGCAGCTGACAGGGAACTAGCTAAGAATTGTCTTTCTCTCTATCTTTGCCTAGAGCAGGAAAGTCAACCACCTCCCTCCTTACCAGTGCCATTTCCTTACCTATAGAACCTCAGCTCAGATTCTAGGGGCCAGAACCCTTTTAAGACCACTACTTAGCTGAATTTGTATGTACTTTGCGGGGACTAGACTCTTCGGGGGAAATTTAGAGGTCACTCATGTTAGATTTTAAGTCACAAAATTTAGTGGTTATTTTTTTCATGTCTCTCATCAAAATTGAAAACCACACTAAGATGATGTTGGTAAATTGGCAATAGCATGAGGTTTCTAGGTGTTTCTTCTGCCTCAGGACTCTGGGTCAGCATAGAAGGGAGAAGATTCCTTAAAGGAGAGATCATGCCAAAGAATGGCTCAAAAGACCCTGATGGAAGGGTGAAGGATGAGAATTCTTTGGCTACACTTCTTTAAATCCTTCAGAACTAGCAAGTAAGTGGGAAAAAATATTCTAGCACAAGATGTTTCCAGCTTGTCCACAACCTTCTACCTGACCTAACTGGTCCTTCCTACCCACCCCCCAAGGTCATAACCAATGGGAAAGGAGAAGGGGTGGGTAGTAGGAAGGGAAACCACTGACCATATTGCATACTAGTCTAACCACATTAGCAACTTTTAATCTTCATAAAACTCTGTAAGAACAGTTATTATTATCTCTATTTTACAAATAAGAAACTAAGACCCAGAGATTTAAGTAAATTTTCCCAAGATCACACAGCAAGAAAGCAAAGACTCTCTAGCCAAGACTGAGTCACAGATCTTAAACTAGGTAAATGGTCAAAAATTAAGGAAAAAATAATTACTGAGAGTCAGTGAGGAGGAGAGGAGAAGAGAGCATGTTCGGTTATCACTACACATAAGACAAAAAGCTGTAAAGTTTTTTTTCTGAACTTAAAAGAGCATCCATTAATAGATATATGGTACAGAATCAGGCCTATTTCTTATTCTTGGTAGACCTGAAAGGAGCAAAATCCAAAACTCTGTTGTGTCTGTCTGGGGATGGTGGTGAATAGCAAGTAAAGAAACTAATGATAATCTAAACAGAATGTATAGTTCAAAACAATTTAAAATATAAGCTTTTTCTTCCTTGTGAAATTAGCCTCTATTCTTTCTGAGAAGTCTTGTTTGTCTTAGGAAATGTGTGTGTTTGTACATGTTTGTATACATATATAATTTATATGAGTCTGATCCAACAGTTAATTGCTAACAGTATGAATAAATAAAATGGGTATCACAATACATGCTCCTGGAAATAGTTTTAAGGATTTTGCTCTAGAGTGTTTGTGTCCACCCAGTATATATCAAAAACCTCTACGGATTTATTGCTGGGGACTCTAGGATATTATTCTAGATTCAATAAAATAAACTTGTAAAAGCACACTCTTAAGTAAAGGAGATGGATCCTAGATTGAGACCAGCCCATGTTATGGGAAGTAGACATGCCTAAGTCAGAGGTAAGAAAACAATGCACTTTCATAGACAAAGAGCAGAGCAGAGAACAAGTTTAAGATCAGAAAATATTAGAAAGGGACCATTTGGGGAAGTCGTTTTGAGGCTTTTCCCCCTCTCTATGAGAATAGTCGTTCAGAAAGGATAATTTAGTATTTTCTCCTGTATTGTCTGAATCATCTTTATTTACCCCAAGTCTTTGAGAGAAGGTTTTAGGAGGAATGTAGGCAAAAGTAGAGGAAGATGCAGCCTGTGACACTTCCCATGCTCTCTGATATCAATCTACAGCAGCAGCCTCAGGTAGTGTCTATGAGTCTCAAGCAATGAACTCTTAATATGAGAGATTCTTCATTGCAAAGCTGGGATGAGCTGGGACAAGAACATAATCCTGAGGAACAATCACCAGAAGGATAATTCTAAAAGGATATGATGTAATCCCTGCCCCCTTCATTTCCTATGTGATCTGGAAAAAAGGAGGCCCTTTAAAGGGAAGGAAAAAACTGACTCTTTACTGATGGATGCAGCACATATTGATTTGATCAGCTCATACCCTAAACTCTGCCATCCGGGACAGAATGGAACCAGAAGAGTCATATGCCAGGCAGTTCTCAGGGTTGATAGTCTGAGGTCTCTCTGTTCTTAGCCATTGTCTATCTTTCTCAGTTGTTATTAGGATCAAAGATAGAAAGAGAGATAGAATTGCATTCAATGAAAATTTTATCTGAGTGGAACTGAAAAATAACCCTATATGCTATTCATTTATTTAACAATTATTCATTGAACACCTACTATGTACCAGACACTATGCAGATGACTAGTAATGCCAAAAGCTGCCCTACGTTGTTGCTACATCTTAATTAACATGAATAGTTAGAAGCCATCTGTTGCATGTTAGAGGTCAAAACGCAAATACTGGTACATTAATACAGGCTTGAGCAGGTTGCTGGGAAGTAGAAGGGCAGCTGGAAACAATGCCACCATCCTTTTTTGAGCCTCAGACATGCTCCCTGATCTCCGGAGCTGTCCATTTCTGGAATAAGGATTACCCCTAGCTGCCTAGAAAAGCAGCCCTAGACGATCACCCTTCCCCTGACTGCTTCAGAATGGGACAGTGCTCCCTCCCTTAGAGAGGGGTGTAAGGTCAATATGTCTAGAGTCTGTCAGCTAGGAAAGTTATTTCTTGACTGTGACTTCAGTTCTTCTCCTGTCATGGAAGGTCATTCCTTCCTACATTGTCCTCATGGAGAGACAGAGCAGTGGCTCACCCTCATCTAATAAGCCTTCCGAAATTTGGAGACTTATTTACATTCTTCTTTTTTACTTTTTAATTAACTTTTAGTTTTAGAACAGTTTTAGATTTGCAAAAAAATTGTGACGATAGTACAGAAAGTTCTCTCTACCCAGTATCCAGTTTCCCCTTGAATTAGCATCATTGTTCAGATTAAGGAGCCAGTATTGATATATTATTATTAATTAAAGCCATGCACTTTTTTTTCAGATTTCCCTAGTTTTTACCCAATGTCTTTTTTTCTGTTCTGGGACAGCATACTATATTTAGTTGTAATGTCTCTTTAGGCTTCTCTTGTCTGTTTCTCAGACTTCCCTTGTTTTTGACAACCTTGACAGTTTTGCAGTGTATTAGTGAGGTTTTTTGTAGAATGTCCTTCTATTGGAATTGGTCCGTTTTTTTTTTTCCTCATTATTAGACTGGGATTAGATGTTTTTTTGTAAGAAGACTACAAAGGTACAGTGCTATTTTTATCACGTAATATCTAGGGTACATTCTATGAAACTTTATAACTGTTGACAGTAAAATGATCACCTGGCTGTGGTAATGTTGCCAGGTTCTTTCACTGCAAAGCAACTCTTTTTGCCCTTTTCCTAATGCACTCTCTGAAAAAAAGTCACCATGTGCAATCCACACATAAATTATCTGGGATTCTTCTGCACTTAATATTTGCCATTTCTCCCCTATTCATGTATTGATACAATAATTTATATATATCAGAATAGACTTGTGTTATTTTCCAGGCTGCTATGACAAATACCACACAACGAATTGGCTTAAAAATGGGAAATTATTGGTCTATGGTTTTGATGCTCCAAAGTCAAGTCATCAACAAGGTACTGCTTTCTCCCCAAAGAGTGTAACATTCTGGTGCTGCCGGATGGCCACCCTGGGGTTTCCATGACCTGTATCTTTAACTTGCATCACGTGGAGAAATCCTCTCCCTTCTCTTCCAGGTTCCCTCTAACTTCCGACTTCCACTCCTCCCATGCTTTCTCTTACTATGTCTGAATTTCTTCTGCTTATGAAGAACTCCAGTAATTTTCATTAAGACCCATCCTGATTTAGCTGTCCACACCTTAACCAAAAATAACATCTTCAAAAAGGCCTATTTGGCCTTTTTGGGACCCAGAGGAATGGAATTAAGATTAAGAACATGTTTTTTCTTGGGTGCTTGACTCAATCTGCCACAAGACTCAAAGATTTTTATTTTATACTTGGAACAACTCTACTTTTTAATCCATTTCTTAAAAACAAAGATGCAGCTTTAAGCACTTGCCCTTTGGACTCTTTAGCAGTGGTTTTCAAAATGCTCTGTAGGGCTCCCTTGGCAAAAAGGGGAAATAGATAAAAGAATATAAAGGTTGGCAGAAGGGATGGCAAAAATGCTAAATCCACTTACTTCTACCCTATCCTTCAACAAGAGCATATCCATGTATCTTCCTCCTAAACTTTCATTTAACAAAAAATTGTACATCAAAAGTTTTAAAATCACTAGTTTGGATTTATTTTCAGTGGATGCCATTTAATGTGATGCCCTTATTTTTTAGAGGAAGCCCAAGCAGAAAGTGATTTTCTCAATGCCAGTCAATTAGCAGGCCTGGAATTTGATGGTCTTCACTTTAGAACGAATGGTAAGAGGCTGCCAACATGTTTTTTGCTTCATGGAAACAACCTAAAAACTCTTATTAGTCTACTCTTACAGATCCATGCCCCAAATTGGTTTTAGTGCCACCTTGCATTTCTATGAAATATTCACAATTATTATTGGACTAGTCTTCTTAGACATGAAATAACAGTGATTCATTTCTCCCCCCTCCATTTTCCAGATATGGAAATAAGGCCATGGAAAATAATGTTCATACAATCAATACCAACATTGTTTGTCATAGAATCAACAAAAATAAGAAAGCCGCATCAGGGAAATTACAGGTATACAGATCTGACCCATTTTAAGTAAGACACAACGTACAATCACTCTTTTTTAAAAAGTGGAAGATAAGGAGGGTTTGTTTTGAAGAGCCTGCATTTAAATTTTTTTTTCCAATAAGCAGTCATTAAAGTGATAAATTAACTTTATATTCATTAAAATATTTTCGTTTACAAAACCATGTTCATCTGCAATTTTCTGGGACTGCAATAGGAAGTGTCTGGGAAGAAACCTATACTTCGGGACTAATGTCAGGGGTGAGGCAAAAGCAGGGGAACAGGTAGAGCTGTGAATAGGAATGTATTTCCTCCTGCCCAGATCACTAGTTTCCAAATATTGTCCAGCTTCACAGAAACTATTCTCTTACCCCAGAGAATCAACAAGTTACCTATTTTTCACCTCTAAACAATTTAAATCTGAAAATGGAAAGCTATACATTTGATTCCATAAGCCCCAAGTGAGGTGCAGCCTTCCCCAGAGAACAAATTATTGAGGAATTACCCAATTAGTTGCTTGGCTGCTTCCTTGAGCCAACATGAATATGCAGGAGGAGCTAAGACCCTGCAGTCCTCTCTGCTGGTGCCTGGGAAAGAGTTATCATGTTCAATTCCCTACCTCCTTCATTTCTAGTAGAAAAGAGTAAAGTGATCACTGCACCTCCTTTTCCCACATCCCTACAGCCCAATCAAGTGACTAGGAACCTGTGGTTTGAGGAGGGGTCAAGGAAGATGACCAAGTCTCCAGTCATCCAAGACCAAAAGTTTAGAGTTAAATTCTGACTTGTGATCTTAATAGACACATGGGTGCCTTGAGGAGGCTTGGAATGAAGAGCTTAAAAACAGACCTATTTCAAGGATCAAATCCCCTTTGGTGAATACCACTTTTGAGCCAAATAAGAAGTCTCATGGGCTACAGAGTACGGTGTGTAAAGAGTAGGATGAAGTTAGGATATAATAAAGTACATAAATTTCCCATTTGATGGAATAGTTATTTCCTTAAGTATGAGGCTCATTTACTACCAGCTTGCAATTGGTATTCTTGGAGATAATGGTACAACATAGTTTTGATGAGTTTAAATGATGAAGTGAAGGTGTTTCCATCCAGTCCTCTACCTTCTTAGATCTCTACTTAATGCATTCAATATAAACAGAGATTTCCTTTTCCTTTCTCAGAATTCATTAAAAGGATAAAGAGTTTTCTCCCTTACATTTGTGAAGATCTTCCTAAGAGCAAAACTTCTTTTCTATTCTTCTATTCGGCCTGTGTTCCTGACTTCTGTTTTACCTTCAGACCTTAACAATTCCATTAATAAAATGCAACTAAATGTTATATGAGCTTTAGAAGAAAGATCATCTGATGTCCAATTACAAAAATCAAGTCTTGGCTGTGTGAATGGCCAAATAAACTCAGAGCCTCAGTTTCTAATCTATAGAATGGGGATGGCAAGACCCCTGTCAATAGGTTATTGTGAGGTCAAAGTAAATGAAATTATGAGTGTAAACTTCCTAGAACTGCAACTGGCACATAGTTGATGTACAGTATCGAGTTCCTATGTGTCAAGTCCTGAACTAGGTATTTTGAGTACTACCCTATATACCACCGATTGCAATGAGCAAACAGTGGGATCCACACTAAGGGAGAGGCACACTCAGGATGCTAAAGGTGTTGTAGAAGGGAATGGAGGTACCTGAACTGACAGAGGCTACCTTGTGGAAGTAGCATTGAGAAGAGCTTTGAATGATTGAATCAACATTTGAAGGGCTCAGGTGGTGTGGTAGTGAGAGCTTTGCAGAGGGACGAAACCGTAAAGTTTCAGAGGTGGGACTTGGCATGCTGTAGGGCGCTCATGGGTTGCTAACACATAGGAGATCTGAATAAGAGATATGCATTAGAGTGCTACTAGCCCAAAACAGAGACCTAAGCTTTGTTCGGAGAAAGGTTCAATGAATTTTCTCTGGTTAAGCCTGTACTCAACTACGCTGATCATACAGGTCCTAACAGTCCCTGAGAAAGGAGGTTAGAGCCTGTGGGAGGGGCCAGGAGACCTACAGAAGGGGGGTGTGGGATTGCTGATATCAGCCTGGCTGTTGAGTATTCCAGCACCTGCCGGGGATGCCCTGGGGACTCCAGGTCTGCCCTGCTGGGACCCAGCTGCCACCCGGGCCCTCCTGACATCTAACAATGGGCGGTTGAGAGGTCAGGAGGGAATAGGGCATGCGGACAATGAGATTCCGATGCTATAGAAAGAGGAACAATTGCGACAGAAGGAGAGAGAAGCCAATTGTTTTGAACTGTGCAGTACTTGGGGGGAGGAAAATGTGAGGATAAAATTAGAATGACTGGATTTTATGGGGGTGTCAGGGAATGAGAAGGAGAAAGGCTGTCTTTGATTATTCTGTTCAGAACAGAAAAGGTCAGGTTGGCCAGGGAACAGGCTCTCTTGTTCCTAACCTTGGGTTTGGTCTGTCAGTAACACTGATCTGCTCTGCCACAAAGTTCTGATCTTGTCTGTAGCTCAGTTATTTATTTTTCTGTCCATTCAATGAATATTTATTAAACTCTTTCCATATATCAAGTTCTTTGCAAGGTCCTGTGGACAGAAATCTATACTTTATCTCCCTAATATTGATGAGCTAACAATTTTCAGAGAGACAGATTTAGAAACACAGTATTATAGCAGAATGAGTTAAATGCCCTGGTAGAGGTGTGTGAAAGATGCTTTGTGTGGGTGAGCAAAGGAGCTATTTAATCACAGAATAGGAGCACCTCTTTCAGCCTGGGAAGATGTATGTGTGTTGGAAGAAGGTTCAGAAAATCTTCTCAAGGAAAATGACATTTGAACTGAAATCTTGAAATCTAAGTAAGAATTTGGAAGGTAAAAATCAAAGGAAGGCAGGGGAACTCGGAGGTCATTTCAGGGACAAAGATTAACAAGTTAGTTAGGAATCAACTAGGAAAATCCTTGTCAAGTCAGGCTCCAGAATTTCCAGAGGTTTAGGCTGATGCCAAGGGCAAGTTATTCAGATGACAGCAAGGCTCAAACTGAAAATTCTAGCTAGAGAATTATAGGGAAGATGTTCTTTTCCTTGTGTTTACAGGATCTAGCCAGATCTAGTTTTTATCTGGTTCTGGCTCTACCGTGTATAGAGAGACGCAGAGTGGGTCTTCACAGAGGTCTTATTCACTGATATATTTAGCAGGGGAAAAAGGTTCTTTTGTCTCTATTTACTGCCACTGAAAAGGGAATGCACATCTAGTTCAGCAAAAGGATCAGGCCTTAACAGAAAAAACATTCTAATAGTTGTTAGCTAAAAGCTGAAGTGCACTGCATAAGATAAACTTTTTAACAAGTATACTTAGAACAAATAGAACTGAGGGATCCAGAAGGTGTTATGTAGGGGACAAGCACCTTGATAGGGGTTGCAACTGGGTGTGAGGAAAGAAAATCAGTGCTGCTTGAACGTGAAGAGCTGGAAGAGGTGCCTCCTGTATTGTCATCCCTCTCCCTCTGATGCTCAAACCTGATCATTTCCTTAAGCACTGTCTAGGGTCCGGAGATGGATATGGCCTTCCTCTCAAATGAAGAGCCTAAGTTCTTGACAGTGACTGCCTAGAGTCCTCTGCTGTTTCTGAGGTATGCCCAGGTTCAGAGGGAAATAGAGCCGTGTTTGATTAATGATGTCTGTATGGACAGACAATGGAGGAAGTGGTGATAATCATTCCACATATTTCCCATTCCTTGGTACAAACCCACAATTTTCAGATGGAAAGAAAAGTAACTGAGGTCCATAGAGGTAAGGAGGTCTGTCTCTTTAGAGAAACAATATAGAGCTATGGATTGCATAACACCCAGCCATATGAGGCTATTTAAATTTAAATTAATTATAATCACAATAAAATTTAAAATTCAACTCCTCAGTCACACTAGTCACATTTTAAGTATTCAATATCATAGAACATCATTGAGAAAGTTCTTTTGTACAACACTGGTAGAGAGTGAGGGATTAAAGTGTAGGCTCAGGCGCCAAACTGCCCAGGTTAAATCTGAGCTCAGACGCTTGTTAGTTACATAACTTGGTAGAGCAGCTTTGCCCCTCTGTGCCCCTGATATCCATATGTAAAGTGCAAACAAAAACAGCATGAGCTCATTGTGTGATCATAAGTATTATATTATTTAACATATGTAAAGTAGCAAGAACATCACCTGGCACCTGGTTAGCTCTCAGTTAGGGTTACATATTATGATTATTATCTGCCCATGTTGATGCAGCAATCTAAGAGAAGAAATGGCTAGAAAATGCCCTGACCTCAATCTAGCTCTCTACTGATCCGTCATCAACTTGCTTTCAATACTGAGCATCATTTCACACTCAGACGTCCTCTCCTTGGCACCCCACATATCTCCCTCCTTGCCCAGTTCCTTTATTTCTGTGCAGTGGAATCACCCATCCTGGGAACCCAGGGCAATGCCCCATGCTGGCCTCTCACTCCCTTTTGCTCTGCCTGATGCCCACTTTCCCTGGGAATCCAGGCTTCTGAGAACAGCTGCAGCTGCTATCTCTTTGCAGCTGCTGCTCAGAAACAGGGCACCATAGTTCAGCAGTGCTCCCTCTCAGGAGTGATTTTTTTTCTTTTTCATTTCTCCTTGAGAATCTTGTTGGACTGTACCAACTGTGGGCACAGCATCAGCTGCCCCCTGACTCTCTCTGTCTCATCTGTCCCTGATGCTTCTGCTTTGGGATCCCCTGTACTCAGGCTCCAGCTGAGTCACACTCTCCAAACTGCAACCCAGTGATTCCTTCTGATGGTTTTAGGCAAGATAACAATATAACAATATTGTTATATCTTACCTTATTGCCCTGCCTCTTCATTAGTCTTTCTTTCTACCAGTCCAAAGTAACGGAGCTCTCACCTGCATAGCAGGTCAGGATGAGGAGGAAGACAATGATGACTACCAGTTCTTGAACATCAGCAGTGTGCCAGCCTGGTGCAGCTTGTTTTATGTCAATTATATTTCATGTCACAAAAATCCTGCGAGATATGTTTGGCATCATTTTTTCAGATGAAGGTTTTGAAGTTCTAAGAGTTTATGAAACTTGCCTAAAGTCAGTAACAGTATATGGCAAACCTAGCATTCATTTAGAATTTGTCTGATTCACAAACCCTAAAACAAATCATGAGAAATCAATGAGCAAGAGAAAGGTATTTAGCCACGTCATCAGTAAACATTTTTTATACTGCCCCTCGTCATCAAAGAAGATGTATCCAGTGCCCAAATGAAAATTTTCATGTTGCAGCATGGGTCCTCCAGTGAATGGGAAACCTTAGGATCTATGTAATCTTGATACTTTGGAGTAAGTTGTTTTGGTGATTTTTCTAGTTCTCTGGAGAAAGATAACCCAGAACTATCCTCAATGATGCTTGGTGGACAGTGTGGAGTTTCCCAGTGGTTTGTGCAGCAGAAATCAAAGCCCTGGGCTCCTGCCTGAGACACGGCAGGGGCAGCAGCTGCCCATTTCCTGATGTGGTCCTCACCTTCCTTTCACTGCCATGGAGACTCCTGGTCCTCTGGAGTAACACCTGAGAATGCTTGAGGTGTCCCACTTGAAGAAGTTGCATCCACAACCCTTACTTCTGTTCTCCTTTTAAACTTCCTCTTGTGTCTTCCTGTTCTCTTCCTCCCTCTCTCTCATTCTCACTCAGATTCTTTGTTTGCTTTTTTCCATTTCTTTCATTTTGTTGGTTTCCGAAACCCTGCTTCTAACACAAATTTTTTTTGTCTCTGTAAATTGCACCATATTATTTCAAATGGCCACTCTGGCTTTGTCAAAAAAAAAAAATTTAACATCAAATTTTTGTTACATTCAGTGTCCAGTAGGTAGACAAAAATCATGAAATGTTTACAGGCTTTTTCTTTCATGCATTTATTGGTGCAAAAAATCACCCCAACAAAAAGACAACCAAAGGTAAGGAGCCCCATCCCTCCCTACATATGACTTGAGCAGACTTGGACATTATCTTCTGTAAAATGAAAGAAAGTAACACTTTTCTCCCAAATTATAGGGCTTGTGGGAATGTGACCTTATCACAATGCTCAGCACGTGTTAAGTGCCCCTCCCCGACTCCAACTGGCATTTTCTTCTTACGATGGGCAAAGGACTGCACTGGGAGTTGTTAATGCAACAAGTAAATAAAACAGCCTCTTCTCTCAAGGAGCTTATAAATTAATAGAGAAGACATAGGTGGAAAATCAACTTTATTTCTAGGATCAATGGTCATACTTACCTAAGCTGCAAAAGAAGGCAACAATAATTACCTATGGATACTCCACAAAGGCTTGATCAAGGAGCAATTTCAGCTGAGCCTTGAAGGCTAAATACAATTTCAGTAAGTGACGCTGGAGGGGAAAGCGCCCCAGGAAAAAGCACTGCCAGGAGCAAGTTAGGGGGGCATTGTTATCTCATATTGACTAGAGGAACAGCAAGTAGTGCAGAGAGGCAAAGCAGAGGTGTATATGGAGTGGCGAGGAGGGTGGGAGGAGCAGGATGGATGACTGCTTATGAAACTGAGGGGAGAATTAGTGGGCTAGATACCTGGAAACGTAGACCAAGGCAAGTTGCAGAGGAGGGGGAGCTTAAATGTCAGGCTGGGAAGTTTGGACTTCATTCTCCAGCGGTCAGAGAATCAAAACAGGTTTTTGACCAAAGAAATGACATGGTCATGGCTTTATTTTAAGATGGCCAATAGGATGGATTTGTGGAAGGGAGGAGACAAGGGGTACAAAAAAATTGGAAGTTCAAAAGAACATTATTGCATGAGTCCAGACATACGGATATCACGGGCCTGAGCCAGGGCGGGGCAGTGGGGCTGAGCTTGCCTGAGTGAGGGGTGAGGAGTAGGGAAGGTAACAGATAATGTCTGGGAAGTTTGTGCAAATGCCGTTTTGATCTCTGAATTGCTGTCTCTGTGTCATCCTCTCTGTATGTGCCTTTTTGGAGTTCTGACGCCCCCTGATTCTGTTTCTTTTGGTATCTGCATGTGACTTTCTCTCCTTTGGGAAAGCCCAGACTCTGTGAGTCTTTCTAAGGTTGTTTGCCAGCAGCTAAGGTAAGATCCATGTTCTTTCTTCCGAAGTTTCTATTCAGGTGGCAGAAAAAAACTTGCCCTGCGGCTACTTGGAGAAAAAAAAAACCACTTCAGGACATCCCTTCAATCCTGGCCCATTCAGCCGAACTTCTCCCAGGCGTTGTCTCCTTTGCTCGTCCACAACTAAGCAGTTCTCAATCCCCCTGGTCCTCCATCTGTCTGCGTGTGTCCTGGATCTCTCCAGGCAGGGATTAGGTGATTATGCCATTCCCATCAGCATGCCTAGGGGTCTGGCAAGAGGGAAGCTGCAGATTGGCAGCAGTGGGCTGACTGGGAGCCGGGAGCGTCTGCTCCAGGAGTTCCCACGTGCCTCCCTGCCCTGAATCTGCCTCAGCTCAGGGCCCAGCTTCCAGAGGAGGAAATAGCACAGCCTCAGACCAAAGAAGAGAATTTACCATTTTCAGACTGTCACTCCAATTCCAGGCCAAGGGGAAAAACTAGATTCTCCCCCACCTCCTTCCTGCCCTTCTGCTCCACCTACTCTCCTCCTCTCTCAATGCCTAACCTTCTAGCTCATGTGTTAACAATGGGTTAATAAAAAAAAAAGAGCTCAGGGCATAGACTTGCCAAAAATTAAATGAACCAAAAAGTGTTTCTATTTGACTTTGGAGAACATTCAAATATATATATATGTATATATATACACACACACATACATGTTCATATGTGTATAAAACATGCATGTGCTCCAAAAAACATACCTGCAGACACAGATATATAGATACATGCACAAACACACATATAAGTATATACACCTTCATATATGTTCAAACATGCATACATTCATAAGTGTATACATACACACATGCACATACAAGGAAATATAAGAATAGATCAGTTGGCATGGAGAAATAAACTTCAGGTTAAATATTTTTGTCAATAATTTACAACATAAATTATCAATATGAATAACTGAGAACTGGCTGTATTTGTGATAAAGTAAACATTATAGTCAACATCTTCTTAATCTTTCACACTTAAGTAGGGGAAGGGAGATTACACAATTCTAAGAACAATACAATTCCTCAATTTGGCCTTTGAAAATTTTATTTTAACTCAATGTAGATTATGGGCCTTTTAGTTGCCAAATGTGGTTGCTTCTAGAGAATAAGTTTGTTACCTAGAAAAACATCTTCTAAATTGATACCAAGTTGAAAGCATTCCAATTCCTTGGGATAGCTGACTAGTAAAATCAATACTGCTTTGATTTTAGCATTTTGTGGTCCATTTTTATTCACCCATTAGCTTTTATTCAATCACTCATTCACTCATTTAATTCAACATATGTGCATTTGCTGCTCTGTCAGAAAGTAAATGGATATTTTCTACTCATGGAACTATGAAAATTTTACGAAAGGAGAAACTTCAGGTGTCTAATGGCATAATCATCTCATTTTGTAGATGAGATAACTGAAGCTCAGATTGTTTATGTGACTTGCCATGTGCTCATACTTACACACTTCTATACAAATTTCTACAGTATATAGAGCCTATTTCAATGGCTTATTTTGATGACTGACTCAATACAGAGAATTTAGCATTGTGATTTATATATGGTACAGATGCCTAATAAACAACAATTTCCTATTCCTTTCCTTGAGTTTTTAGCTATTATTTTCTAAATGTTCTTCAGTTCACATTTGGTAAGTTAATCCATTTGCTTACAGACATATGAGTTATTGACCAAGCATCTTTATCATCATCTATATTTTCACAGCCATGATGGGATTCCTTTGATTTTATGATCGACTGTTTCCTTGGTTACTACCTTGGTCACAATTTCCTTTGTGAAATTCTTTACAGAATTTCTTTACAAAGGATACTCTATTAACCTCATCACATAAAATATGTTTTACATTACCACAAATAAAGCAGGACTTTATTTACTTAAATTTTTAAAAAGAAAAAAAAAAAAAAATCACTGGAATCAGAAGGCCTCAGACTTACTCCTAGCTAACTATTTGACTTTGGGCAAGCAGTAAATGTCTCTGAGTATCAGTTTCCTCTTCAGATGGTATTTGTGGTATTCATACTACTTGCCTCAGGTTTCTGTCAATATTGAATGAGAAGTCTGTAAAGTGTTTTGCTAATTTATAGCCTGGCAGACTGCAAGCACCACCTTTGTGCTTATATATTCATTGCTGTGTTCCCAGCACTTGGTTTAGAGTCTGGCCATAGGAGATGTTCAATGGGTGTTTATAAAATTTAATTGAAATGAACTATATAGAACTATATATTTGTGAGGTAATAGTATTCTATTTCTAAATAGTCTTAGGCCAGATGACAGCAAAAATCTACCATTAAGCCCCTTTTAGCTCTACCCTAATTTTCTAGAAAAGAAAGTAAAAGACACTGATTCCTATTTCCCAAATTCAGGAACTTTGTCTTTGAGGATTATTGTTTAAGGTGTTCATGTGATAAACTGGAAAAACATATTCCAATGGAAGTACTGGTAAAAGGATTTGGATTTTGGTGTTGGCTCTAGTCAATGACTTTTAGCATAAATTCAAAGGATCTGCTATGCTCACTGGTTCTTAGTTTCCTCATCTGTCCTCATCTTACTTTCAATAATAATAATAATAATAAAAATAATAGTAAAGTGCTACCCATACACCAGAATAGGAGATAAACCCCTCATTGACATTATCATTATCTTTAATTCTCATATCGACTCTACGGATTTGGTGATATTGTCATGCCCTCTTTATGGAGAAGGAAGCTGAGTCATAGAAATGTTAAATAAATTGCCTAGGCCTACACAGCCAGTTGGCTTTAAATATGATTTGGTTCATTCTAAAGCCAATGTCCATAATTACTGAACCAAACAATACTCCAAAATTATATAGATTTTTAAAAAAATCTTAGACATAGTATGCCCTTATGTTGGTAAAAGACTGTATTACTTTCATATCTTTAATTCCCTGTTAAATTTAAAGGGGAAAAACTCTAAAGATACATGAGATGATAGCAGTGAAAAAGATTTGAGCCTTCTGGAAGGTGAACACTTTCAAGTAACAAAGAGTCACTGCTCTGCATAAAAGTCTATGTCTGCATAATCTGCAGAAGCAAAGTCCAATGGAAAGTTGAGCTTTTATCAGAAGAGATGGAGTCTCCTCTCATATTGAATTGTGGTGCTTGGGCTTGGGTCAGGGCCAGTCTGGGGTCATGGATGCAGCAGGGTCTCATTTGCAGAGGACAATTTGAGAGCTGTCCCAAAGTTTCTCTACTTCCACCAGGCTCCAGCCTCAGGCAGATATGACATCTGCATGCATCTACCAGGCAAACAACCACTGAGAATCATTTCAAAACTTTTGGAAAAACTAGTTCAAATCCTTGCTCCAGCACTCACTAGCAATGTGAGTTTGAATAAATTGCAGTTCCTTAATCTGTAAAATGGGAATAATAATAGTGCCCGCCTCATGGGGGTGTTTTGGGGATTGAATGAATTAATACATGTAAATCACTAAAAAGCACCATAATCAGTCATAGTAAGCATCCAATAACTGCTAAATACAATTGTTCTTGTCCATCAGTTTATCTTTGTCCTTCCAGAATGTTCTTTGCGAAATAAAGTTTATCTTATGTAAGTGTCAAATGGCATGTGTTCAAGATTATTCTTTCAGTATTGCAAAAGATTGGAAAAAGTCTAAATGTCCATTAATTGTGACTATATATTTTATGGTGTTTTTTCATGGACAATTAGCTAGCTATAACAAAGATTTAAGGAACTTTTTATGACTAATACAAAAATACTTCAAGATATGTATGTAAGTTTTTAAAAAAGGCAATATGCAGAAGTGTGGTGTATTATGTTACAACTTGCAGGAATGAAGGATAGGAGAATGTCCATTTATATTTGCCTATATATTTATAAAAACCTTTGGAAGGATAACTAGTAAACTAAAAATGTGGTTTCTGACTGGAGAGTAGGTACTGGACAGATGGAAGATAGGGGTGGGAGGATGACTTTCATTTCGTATTTTTGTTTCTTAAATATTTTAAACCAAGTCCCTCCCTTGATTAAGCAACTCTGTTTTATTAAACATTATTATTATTATTGTCAATTATTATAATTTATCATCATTTTACGCACATAAGAGGGGACCTGAAAAGTTTTAAATGGAGGAATGCAGGAGGAAAAGTCAAGAGAAGATGTGTTAACAGGCAGTTGTCAAAAACCATACTTCATAATGTTTTGAAAAGTTGGTATGCTGACCTAAGTTATGGATAATAGTCCATTTTCCCATGTTCTACCTCTCTGTGGTTTGCTAGTTTAGACTGCCCATATCCTAACGATTTCTAGAAACAAAAGATAGTTTTTTCTCAACTGCTGATTGTACAGTTGGTTGTGTGAGCAGCAAAGACCAGTGCTTCTGGACTTCTAACTACTTAGCTTATTCTTTTCAAAGCTTCTGGCAAGATCAGTTGAAATATGAGATGTGTAAATCCTCCTGACATGCCAGCCTGTGCTCTGCAGACTTCTCACAGGACTTACAGTCCAAGAAAATAGATAAACAAGAGTAAAGAAAGCTTTGAAGACTGACAATAGAACACAACATCTAATAAGATTCATAGCTTTATTTCTGCTAGAAAAAAGTGAGAAAAAAAACAGTCATTTTTCTTTTACAAAAGGTTTAAACAATTGCTTTACTTTATCACAAAGACCCCGGGAGAATAAGACCATACTGGGTTGAAAAGTGGACTCTTTCCAAGTGTACTACATTCCCCAATTTTAATTCAATTATAAAATCCCTCTACACAATCCCAGGGAGGCTTTGTTCAAGGGTCCCATTCTCCCCAAAAGCATAAACAACAGATTCCAAAAACCAAATTGCTCTGGTTCATCTTAGAGGGAAGGAAAAAATATCTAAAAATATTA
Source organism: Cabassous unicinctus (assembly GCA_029593785.1). NCBI lineage: Eukaryota > Metazoa > Chordata > Mammalia > Cingulata > Chlamyphoridae > Cabassous > Cabassous unicinctus. The sequence continues at coordinate 21,636 of JAQZBX010021272.1, forward strand.
ACTTGCATAGCCATTCAAATTATTGCTACTTTTTATAAAAATCCTTAGTAATTCTTCACCAACTTCCTCCTCTCCCCTCACTCCACAAATCAAGATTTCCTAACAAAATTATTAACTATTTTCCAGCTGAAGCCTTAAGGGAGGATTTACAAGCGCATCTATGGAGCCCAAGGAATTTGCGTGAAAGAAAGGGAGAAATAAATTAAATAAATAATATCTAATAAATAATTCAAACAATATTCATTATCTACAAACTTAAATGCCAGAAAATACTGGCTTCAAGGACAGAGCCTCCCACAGGCTCCCACCAAGGTAAGTGCCAATGTACACTCAGAAAGCGTGTAGGATGGCTTTATAAAGCATATAGGATGCTTATTCACTCTAGAGCAGACTGTGGTGAGGCAAACCACTTTGGTGGCTGGTGGAGTTTAAGATCTCTCTGCAAGGCTACTTTAAAGTGGGTTTACAAACCAAGGGTGCAAAATACAGCAGGGTAAGTGCTGCAAGCAAAATGGAAAGAAAATAACTTAGACTGCAAGGATATAAAAATAAATAAGAGGGGTAAGAGATAAGATTCACAGACAGTTTGTCAGATTTGGGGAAAGCTGGACTGTAGAAAATGAAATATTAATCTGTCATAAATTTTATTCATTGTCCTTATTTGTACACTCTGGATCCCGAGCTTTTCTTCTCTGGCAGGAGCAGGATGCGATCCATTATCATGCAAGACATTTAGTCTCTTGGTTTTGTTTTAAATAACTGTCCTGGCAGCTTGAACAAGACAGTGAAATTTCTCAGATCTCATTTCTCTGGAGAAAGATAGATTTAACAAAAATGGTGTTGATATAGATGAAAAGAGAAGTTATATGAAGAAAAATAAACATCCTACAGATTGGGATAAACCTGTAATGAAGGCATACACTCACTGATTTTGCATTTCATTTCTTCATCCCTAAGTCTGGTCATTTGAAAGTTATCTACAATATGTAGTAACATATTGTATATTGTACCTTAGAAGTGAGGAAGAAGTAACAATTAACAATTGGGGATATAAAGAGATAACATTGCTTGGCCAGTAAGTTGACTGATGCTTCTGCTTCTGGAAAATATATTTGTGTGGACAGAGGTCAAAGATTTCAATTACGTTTACTTTAACCAAGTGAAAAATCATCTTGCCAAAGAAAATCCAGTTGTTTGCCCATGGACAACTGTGAGCTTGAGGGAATCCTCAAGCTATGGTTTATTATTATAGCCAGTAGCCGCTTTATTGCCATTGAATATGGGTTTGGGCTGTTTGCTGATTCTAAGAGCAGCACCTGAGCTTCATCAGAATTTCCAGAGCCCTCTGATTTTGGAGGCCATGAAATGATCCAGATGGTTGTCTAGTTCCCACTGGTCAAAGAGGTCTGAACTTTCAGTGACTTGTTGACCTGCTTGCTCCACTTCTAGTATTGAGAAAAGTGCTTTTGAAATATTCTCAAGAATTGAGTTGGTATGAGACTTCTATTAGGTTTCTCCAATCACAAAGGAAGATATGTTCAGCTTTCAACCCAACGAGAAATAGAGTTAATCTCTTAAAGGATATACTTTGTTCTTCACAGTGACAGCCAAGTTTGAATTATAGCCTCTGGGGGCTATTTTTAGATAGACGCAATGAAGTTCTGTCATTGAGTCCAAACAAACCTTGCATTCTTTGAGGCAAGAGACACACATTTTTGTGCTCCCTTTCACAACTCCATTCGATCATTCCATGCATAGTGTTTGTTTCCTGTTATTGCTCAGCTCATTCAGTTTGGAGTGATCCCCAAATTCATAATATGGATCTTCAGAAATCTTCTAGAATTAGAACTGCCTAATGTTACCAGTAAGTGAACAGAGGTCAGATTTGGAAAATTAATTGGCATAGATCATTCAATGGGTTTTTGGCACCACTGGAATAGGACCCAGGTCTCCAGTTCTACGTCCACATGGCTGTAAATCATCAAATAATTTCACCTGAAGATCCTAAATAAAGGAATCAATAAAAAAGAAGTTGATGAGAAACGAAAGTGAAAGGTGGAGGAGGGTTCAAATGGTCTAAGACTATTGTGTTTGATATGTATCAATAGTGTTCTGTTAAGGTTATTAAGTCTTCAGGTCCACCTGAATTACGAGCAATGCCTCTACATCATCTTCTGAAATGCTTTTCCTACTGTCTTAATCAGAGAAGATGGTATTGAGTTGGGCTCCCATGCCATGGTGGGAGTAAGAATCATAGGACATGTCTATTGGAACATCATAGCGGGTGGTGGCAGCCTGAAAGGGAGCTGAGAGTGCATGCCCTGAGCTTAGACTTGCAGAAGAGAAGTGTGGTATGAAGCTGTAAGATTTTTCCAGGTCGGGAGAGCCATCTTGCTTCAAGGAGAAGTTTCCGCTAATGCTCAAGGGTGGAGTGAGTGGGCCTTCATAAGGGGGTGTACTGCAGTCAGGTGGATGGTTTCCAAAGGATGATGCTCCCAAACTTTTAAATACTGGGGACTTGAGATGAAGGAGGTGTGTTTCCATATGGCCATAAGGAGGGCTGGGGAGCCCCGGAGACTGATAGTTGAAATTATGGACAGAGATGGCAGAGTCACAAATAGGAGATTCCTCCTCATGCTTCTCCAAGACAGACTGAGGGCCCACCTGGAGGCATCCGGCCACCAGGTTGCTTGTGGGCTGAGAGAGCCCTTTACAGAGCATCTCCACAAAGCCCTTCCCTTCAGGAATCTGGCCAGTTTCCAGGACCTCAGACAAAGCCCAAATATAGTTCCTGGCCAGCCTAAGAGTCTCTATCTTGGAAAGCTTTTGGGTTTTAGAGTAGCATGGCATGACTCTCCTCAGGTTATCCAGGGCATCATTCAGGCCATGCATCCGGGTCCGTTCTCTGGCATTGGCCTTGACTCTTCGAGCCCTGAATCTCTCCAGTCGAGCTTTGGTCATCTTCTTTTTCTTGGGACCCCTTCTCTTAGGCCTCTCCTCATCCTCTTCATCCTCTTCTTCTTCCTCAATACTGTCATGCTCTTCAACTAAGCCACTAAGCACCCCATAAGCAGCCTGTCTTCTCTCCTCCTCCTTCACCTCATTCTGAGAGCCCAGACCTTTGTCCATCCAGGAGGGTGTGTTGACCAGCTCTACCAGCTCCTTGGGTTTCACATAAGTTTTTGCCATTTCCAGATTCTGGAAAAGGTGAACAACATTAGTTAGTACCTGTAGATACCTGCTTTGATTTAGAGCTAAACTTTCTTTTTATACCTTGAATATAAAGAAAATAATTTTCATTGGAATTCTATTTATAATCATGTAATCTAATTCCTTCAATCTAAATGACAAATCGAAGACCCAAAGAAATGCCCAGAACATTCATCTAGTTATGGCATCTTATAAGAAAACCAACTATACAAAAGGAAAATTAACTTGATTTAATTATTGCAGAGCCAGTGCCTAATTCTTTTTACTCTCAGATTCTTTTTCTTATGGGTATTGATACAAAAATAATGTCAAACCAATCCAAACTAATTTTTCTTTCTGCCCAGCATTCAGAGCCTAAAGGAAAATAGGTAAGATGGCCATATCAGTTATTGTCCATATAAGGAAACTTCTGAAAATTAGAGTGCAAAAATAACTATAATTATATAATATTTACATAATTATAATTATTTCAAAATAAAAAGTATATCAAACATTAAAATAAGTAAAAGATTGTGCATTTACACCAGAAATAAATGAAAAACTAACAAGCTGTCAGATTGCTTTGTATATGTTCTACAAAGAACTGCTCGGCCTCTGTTAAGAAGCATTTCATACACATATAACCTATAATATCTCATGTTTCCCACGGACCCTGAGAACTGTGACTTCAAATATCTCCTAGGCAATGGCAAGGTCCATGACACAACTGACTGGCACACGATCAACTATAACATATTTCTCTCATCATCAGAGTATTTTGTTTTATCAGCACGACCCTGTGTGCTGTTGGTGAAAGGGAGATGATAGTGACACGTTGTCTGGAAAGAAACAGGAAGTTTATTTTAGTGCAAATAGTATTTCATTAAAACAGAAAAATCTGGAACAAATCTTAAACTGAACAGAACATAATGATAGCAAACATAAGCTAGCACTATTTTGGCCAAACAGTGAAATAGCACAACCACTTTAATCCACATGCCTAGCAGATACTGTTTAATCAGAAGTTTCTGTGTAAAATTTGCTGTTTCAAAATCATTTGAAAACCAGGGGCAATGGGTGGCTTAATAAGCATTTTGCATTCAGTTTTGGAAGCATTTGAATTGGTTTGAGAGTCGTTGAGAGATTTTTAGGTATATAATTTACCAAATAAAAGTGTATGATAAACCCCACTGGAGCATCTCAGGTTCCCAGTCAGTCTTTGAAATGTTAAACCCTCCATCACCTTTGTAAATCAGAAACGGAAAAACATGATAAATGTTTGTTGGTCCTTGAAGCTTGAGCCTCTAATCAATGAATGTAGGGCTTAGTATGTAGCCTTTTAAAAATATAAATATATGATTTGATTTCTTTCTGGTAATCGGAGCTTGTTTTGCTTGTGACCTCATTTACCTTCTATAAATAATTAATGTTACTGCATTGCAAAAACAGCCTAGGTTTCATGTTAATCAGCACGGAAATCATGTCAGCTTGACTTACTCACTTAATAAGGCTTCCTGGGTAAGCAGCTTTATTGAAAACACACGTTGGAAACTATTGGTCAACTGGCTGCCCAGGCCAAGTCAGAAAATCCCACTTTTAATATGGATGATGGAGCTTGTGTGCTGAGCTGCACTTCTAACTCAGGCAGAGGGAGGATGAAGGACCTAATTAACTTTCTGTTAAAGTAACACAGACCTTTCAGAAGCAGGTGCACTCTGAGGCCAAAGAGGATGTAGTGGGCTTGGGAAACCTAATGCTCCCCATGTAATTGTAATTACATTTGTGTAGCACTTTAAAGTTTACAGAGCACTTTTGCATCCAATAATTCATATGATCCTTATAGAAAACATTTGAGGGAGAAAGGGACTGACGTGTTCATTTTATAGTTGAGGTCACTGCAGGTCAGGGAAGTTAAGCGATGGACATGCAAAGACATGGAGCTTGTGGAGCAGGACACAAATCCAGGTCTTCTGATTCCAAATTCTAGGTTTTTTCTCCTTTTTTCTTACATCACAGCTACAAGAAGACAGAAAGACACCTGGAAGCGATCACCACCCAATTTAGATGTCCTCTGAAGTCCATTTTAGCTCTCATATTCTAGGATTCCTTTCTAGCCCCAATTTTTTTTTTTCTATTTTCACCCCATTTACTCTCTCTTCTTCTCTTTCTCCAATTTTCTCTTCCTCTTCCTTCTCTTTTTTTTCCCCCTCCTCTACCCTTCTCTTCCTTCTCCTTATCACCATCATTATCACTAGGTCATATTTACATGCATGAAGAGGAGAAAAGGAAAGGAGAGAAGGAAGATGCAAGAGTGGGTTAGGAAAGGCTCCTGAATTGCCCTGAGCCCAAATATGATCCTAGCCTAGATATTTGGCCTTCCTTACCACCTCCCCTTCTGTACCTCTGGTCTCTGTTAAGCTTCACCTTCATTCAGAAGTAGGATTGGGAGAATAGACTAGATCACCCTTTGCCTTTAACTTAATTTGATGGTCTCTGAAAGAATCTATGGGCTACTTTCAAATCAGATAGTCTGCAGATATGAAGGAAAAGAACCAACTGACTTTTCAAAGATGAAAGTCCAATAAATTTTCATCTTTGTTCTTTTACTCACCATGGGAAGGACATACGTGGCTCTAGTCTAACTTCCTCTGTTCCCATAGGTTTTAGCCCATTAGCTCTAAGAGAATACCATGGGTATAGAGTTTCAAAAGCACGGACATTTGGACTAAGACAGATGTGGACTCTAGTCCCAAATTCTCAGTCTTGTTGACCTCAGTCACATTATGTATACTCTGATTTTCCATTTCTTCTTTGATAAAATAATGATAAGTAATATATTTTACATTACTCTTACAAGAAAAATAAAATGGTTTCATAGGCTTAAAATTCTATAAAACATTATTTACATATTTTTTCACTTTGTGTTTATTCTTGGGTTTTCTTATATAGTCCATTTGCATGCATATTTGCTTTTCAAAAATAGAAAATGTTTCTCCCATGTGAATAGTGAAAATAGACTTTATTAATTACTATGTCTCTTGGTATCTGGATGGCACCTCCTCTGCTTGGTTCAAAAGATCATCAGAGAATTGCTCATAACTTGTCCCTTTTCCCAGAGTGGTGTAAATAGCATATTCTAGAATTAGATTACCTGGGTTCAAATTTCAGCACCACTTTTTACTAACTGTAACTTTAGGCAAGGCAAGTTTCATAGCCTGTCTATGTCTCAGTCTCTTCCTCTTGAAAATGGGGATAATAATAGTACCTATCTCATAGGACTATTGTAAGGATAAAATGAGTTAATAGACTTAAAGCACTGTGAATAGTGCCAAGCATCATAAGTGCCATCTAAGTGATAAGAATTATTATCTCAAAGTTCACCATGGGTTTTTCTGTCCACTTGGCCAAGAATAGATATGACTATAATCTGTACTTAGTATTGATTTCATGCCAACAAAAAACAATGGCTCCTTATCAACACCTACTTCTAAAATTATCTGATACCTCCCCTCCCTCATCTTCTAATGAAAATAAATATCAAAGGTACCATTCTGCTACAAGGGGTAAAAAAATTACACCTTATCAATTGTCTCTACTGGATTGTCTAGAACTCTTCCATCATATTCAAGAAGGAAGTTAGTCTTTTTCATTCTTTTTTTTCTAATTGGAAGAAAGCAGTTGGCTGAAAACCACTACTAAGTCACTTAAATTTTCAAATTCATGAAGCTGCTGGCAGAATACAGGAAATCCTTGCCACTGACATTTTTCCTTTCACCTTCCAGTAAGCAATTTTAGGAATATGACTTTCCCACCAGAACCAAGTGGGAGAATTCTGACAAGAAAACTGAAGTGTCCTCAATATAGAAGTCCAAGACTCCTCAAAGATAAAGGGAAAAAAATTTCCTCTAACTATTTTTTCACTACATATCTTCAAGGCATCAGTAACGTTATCTGGGGAAATAAAGAAAGAAACAAAGACAAACATCCAGTTTTAGATTTGTCTGACAGTTGAAAATGTGCATGGTGCAGCCCCAAGTTTTGATCAAGGAAACTGAGTCCTCTCCAGAAAAGGTACCTAATTCTAACATGGATTTTACCCTGTTAATGAACCAACACAGAGGTGTACTGAAATAAGCATGAGACTGAGACTCTGTTTCATCACTCATTAAATGAACACAGAAAATTATTTTAATTGGTTTATACTTAGGGCAAATGGAAATAATATTTTCCCTTCCTAACTCATTTAGAAAATTTGATGAAAAGCAAGGAGATAATGCAAGCACAAGTGCTTTGCTAAGTTGTTATGGTTTAGCAATGTAAAGGTTGACGATTGTTTTTTAGAAGTGGAATAGAATAGTCTGCAGCACTATTTCACAAAGTACCTTGATACACCGTCTTAAGATTTTGCCAATTCTGAGAAAAGAAATTGCACCTCAAAATATACATGAAGCAGATTCTAATATGATGAAAATCAATGAATACTGGCTCTCAAGGCAGAATTCCCCCACCCCCATATACACAAATTCTGATCCTTTAAAGTTCATTTCAGCCTTTGCTTTTGCTATTTTGATTTCCTTAAACATTAACTCCATAAAATAGTCTTTCCTTTTTCTTTAGAATCTTCCAATGAAACTTCAAGTTTAGCTTATTTTCTACAATTCAAAATATTTCTCCTGTTTTTTTTTTTTAACTGCTCTAGCAGTTAAAAATTTGCTTAAGCAATTATCATGACAACTCCCAAATTTTAGAATTTTGACTGAGGTCATTGGGTATTACTACAATGTGGGGTTGTCTTGGAATTCTTCCTACACTTTTAACTAATTTTCTAATTATTGTGTAGAAGGTTCAATTAAAGAATAGGTGAGTAAGGGACACTTGCCTGTTGTTTGTTGGACCGTGTCTTCACCCTTAAAAAGTGATTGCACTCTCTCTTCACCTCCTTGTTGTATGATTATAAGCCCTAAATACAGCAGGAAGGGGGCATTTCACCTTAGTTTTATAGGGAATCTAAGACCAAACAGACCGAATGCTTTACTCAGGGTTACAAAATCTTTACACTGAAGAGACATAACGCAGACCAGGATGCTAACAAGTTGTATTACCTGGAAACAGCCAGTAGGCTGTTCGCTGCTCTACCTATCCAATCTTCTATACTCCACTAATTTTCCTTTGATTTTTTCCTTGATTAATGTGTGCACATACTTTATTCAGCATAGCTATGTCGTATTCATTTTCCATAGCCTCAGAGTATAATGGCGAAACTTGCAAATAGAAGTTACTCAACTCCTTCAATTTTCCCTCCATGTTCTTTAGCATTTCATCTCTGGACCCTCTGCCAAAAAAAAATGAGGGGAGAACTTTACATTTATTAGTGTTCTCTGCATACATTTTTGGTGGGGGAATAAGTGAGAGCAGAAGAGGGGGGAAAAAACATAGATGGCAATCTTTCTCTTCTGAATTTCCCATCTGAAAAAAATGGGGAAAAGGAAAATTTCCCCACCCCATTCCCACTATCCAGGGACTTTTAGCAGACCAAATGTGGCAATGACTTTCCAAGATCTTCTTCCATCCCTTACTGTATTTTCAGTCCCCTTCCTAACCTCCACTACTTGCATAACACTTAAATGCTGTGAGAAGAGTGTGATTGGATCACTTCTTCCAATCTACTTGCTGTACCACCTTGGAAAAGTAGTGAAACATTTTGGCACTTTTTATTCCTGCATTAATCAAATAGAAGGGGCGTTCTGACAGAATTTAGGGATAATCTGCAATCTCCACTTTACAAAAATGATTCAGACTATCTGTGAGTTTCCGATCTTCTGTGCTTCTACGTGCAAATTTCCTAAATCATATTATCTCTTCCCTTAGCCCAGAGGAGACATTCCTTGTCCCAATCGTGCCTCTAAGTCTGGGAACTTCACACAAAAACTTTAGTAACCTCCTCCCCCCCCCACACACACACACAACCACGCCATCCGCTGGCTTACCTCGGTCAGCGGCAGTCCCTGAAGTGAACTCTGTGAATCTGTGTCCTGGAAGAAAGTCAGAGAAGCCAAGTTCCTCTGAGCATGAAGATCATGAGAGAAGCAGGTGTCTTCAGCGATCCATGTTAAACCCGGTTGCTCCCTTTCAGAGATATCTGAAACCGGGTTTGGTTCCTCTAAGTACTATTTATTCTACTCCTTCCTTGGAGTTCTGTATGCTCTTCCAGGACGCCTTTGGGCTGACGCCTCCTTTGCAGCTTGTCCAAACCGACTTCAGTACCTTCTCTCCCCTGGTTAGCTCCCCGAATGGAGCTTTCAGGACCACAGCCTCTGGGCAGCTCCTGCGCTCGCACCGGAGCCTGCGAGTTGCGTCAGTTTTGATTGCTCTCTCAGCTGACCCGGGAAGGGTTAAACTGCCTGCAATCTAACTCCTCCCCTTCCCCAACCGAAAGACACGCCTATTTCAAAGGGCACCTCCGGCCAGGTCTGCCCTTTATTTATGTATCTATTTATTTCTTTACTTAGTTACCTATTTAAATGCAGCTGGGGGTTGGTGGAAGGGGAATATGGGAGGAGGATTGTTGAAGTTCAGGGGTATAGAAAAAGAGAAATGGAAACTTTTGCGGTGAAAAAGTAAGAAATGGGGGTGGAGCAGGTGGCGCAGTATGGGGAAAGAAAATTGGGGATGCACTAGGAGAGAGCTAATAAGGGTGAAGGAAACTGCTGACCCATGTCTGAAAAGAGTTGGGAGAAGGTTGCAGGCCAGGACACGGAATCAGCGACTGCTACCTTAGTCCCGTAGATTTGTCTGGCGTTTAAGCTTCAGAATACAAAAAATAAAAGGAAAAAGTATCTTCCTCTCCTTTAATTTCAACACATCCAACTTGTTCCCTTTTTATAACCTTTGCTTTGTATTAGTGAATCTAGATAAAGTAATATCCATGTTTGTTGTACTATTCTTTCAACTTTTCTATTTGTTTGAAATTTATAAAAATAACAAAAAGCAAATAAATAAAACTCTTCACCTTAAAGACATTTAGTTCCTTGAATTACAAACTGGGATCCCCAATGGTTTTTCAAAAATACATCATTAAGCTTTCAGATAGAAAAAGTCAACCGGAGTGCTAATGAACTTGGAAGTAAAGATGGGTCTTATATTTCCTAAAATTCCTACAGTCTTATGAAGTGGAATTAAGTTGCTATAAAAAATAAAATAAAACTACATCTGGAAAGATGTAAAGTACATAGATTGATACCCTTTATGACAGAGAGCAATGGACCAAGTAAAAGTTTGAGATCTTCATTTTAAAGATTGTCAAATTTGAAATATTACCTTGCATAAAACTTGGCTAAGGTCAAATTAATAATTGTGAATTCATTTTAAGATGTCAAGGATTTTGTAATCTAGTGTTTCCAAGGAGGATAAGGGAGGGTGCCCTGATTAAGTAATTGGCTGAATAATCTTGAGTCATTTCAATCTGGACTTCAGCTTTCACATCTGTAAATTGAGCTGATCACTTAATTCTTTTCCATCAACAGCATGTTAAAATTCTGAGTCCAGGCTCAATCTCTTTTTGAAATTGACTTGAAAGAAATTCTCCAG